>JASDQU010436337.1:100848-118593 GCA_032191745.1 Picea mariana | reverse complement strand
TCTGCAGATATAGACACTTATGCACTTCTAATCAATGGTTAAGTACAAGAGTGATGTAAAATATTATGCAAAACAAATTAAACGTGTAGTAATGAGAAAGGACGTTGTGTACCTTGGAATGATCAGGTGGAATGATAATATAAGTCTAAATACAGGTGATGAAGGGTATAACAATTTCAAAAAGTATGGGCAAAAAGGGTACAATATGTGGTCCTAACACTTTTGCAGTGGAGATTCAAGTATATAAAGAGGAATGGAGATCTCATCTAGAATCGAGATAGAGAAGTTCAATGGTAAAAACTTTGAGCTATGGAAGCTCAATATGGAGGACCTTATTGTAGACAAAGAACAATGGATCGTTGTGGATCCTGGTACACAGCCTAGTGGTACACCGTCTACTAGCACACAGGCTACTGGTACACAACCTACTAGTACACAAACTACTAGTACACCAGCTACTGGTACGTCGAAGAAAGATTGGGAGAAGTTGGATAGAAGAGAAAGGAGTACTATTTGACTTTGCTTGGAAGATTCAGTTTTGTTGACTGTCTCGGGAGAATCTACAACCAAGGAACTATGGGATAAGTTGGGAAAATTGTATCAATCAAAGTCCCTGGTAAACAAGTTGTTTCTTTGAAAGAAGTTGTATCATCTTAGGATGGAAGATGGAGATTCCGTGACAGAACATCTAAATGCCTTTAATACACTGGTAAGTCAACTTGTCTCTATTAATATTACGATTGCAAAATAAGATAAGTGTATTACTTTGTTATGTTCTTTGCCAGACTCTTTGGATAATCTGGTTGTAGCAATTGGTAGTACCACTCAATCTACATTGAAGTATGAGGATGTANCAAATGATTTATTTATAAGAGGTTGTACCCAAGATATGAATCCTAGTAAACCTTCGGGGGGGGGATCTAAATCTACAGGTAGATCTAAGTCTCCAGGAAAATCTTTGAGGAAATGTTGGAAGTGTGGTAAAACAACGCATTCTAAGAAATATTGCAAGTCTAATAAGGTTGATAAACCAAAGGGATCTGATAGTACCTCTTCCACAGAGGCGAAAACCTCCACTGAAGAAGGAGGTGATGTTTACTTGGCATCTACAATTACACATGCAGACCGTGATGTTGTTGGAAATACTAAAACAACTGAGAGGGGGGGTGAATCAGTTGTTTATGAGCTTAAACAATTTTATAACTTTTAAAAATTATTAATCTTCCTTCAAGTGATCATCAACAACATACAACATATGGACAGTAAAAATAAAGACTATCAGTCACACATAAAATAAACACAGAGACCGATTTTCATGAGGAAACCCATAAAGGGAGAAAACCTCTTCTTCTTCGAAATGATAGGCAGTCTTTTTCAGTTCTGTACATCATTTACAATTGAGCACCAACTCAATGTGAGGCTGCTACCTCTGTTTTACAAGCTACAACTTGGTTGAGAGCACCAACTCTCTGGTTTCTCTAGTACCTACTAGAAGGAATCACCAACTCCCTGAGTATTCCAGCACTAACTGGATGGAAGCACCAACTTCCTGAATGTTCCAGCACCAACTGGATGGAAGCACCAACTTCCAGTTACACAGGCTCCAACCTGTATAATAGAGAACACTTGTTCTGCCTAGCACCACCCTGCCACCCCTGTTTATCTGGCTACAACCAGATGGAAGCTACAACTTCCTGTGTTCAAGCTCCCACTTGAACTTCTGAGGACAACAGTCCTCCCGAGCACCTCCCAACCACCCTTAAATATAAAATATTGAATACACAGACAATTTAAGCAGATAAATCACTTCTTACCATTCTTTTCTGTTATGTAATTCTTCTCTTTCTCTGTCCATCTAGCAAGTCTCCTCTGCATCACATTGTTCTGTCATTCTACTCTTTTTCTGCTCTGCTCTATCGTTTTGCTCTGCTTCTACTCTGCTCTATTGTTCTGCTCTCCATTTCATCTCATTCTGTACCTCATTTCCAATGTCACGCCACACCTCGCTTTCTTACTGTTTCGTTCTTTTTCCAACCAGAATAGCCAAATCAACACAGTCTATTTTCGTCTACTTTTATACACATGGGCACAGCCTTTCAACTTCCCAAATCCTTGGGCAAAATGACGACAACTGTCCAGCCAACCGAAACGCCAAACGATCGACAACTAATTTGCAATCATGAGTTTTACTAACAGATTTATAACTGAACATGTTAAGTGTGTGTGGAAGAACAGTAACCCTCCGATCAATTCAAGCTTTATCCGCACTGTTGGATAATCTTTATTATTCTTGCCTTTTAAATCGGGTTTCGGCTTTTCATCATTCCTTTGCCCAAGTGTCTCGACGCTTTCACATCGTGATCTCCGAAACTCCGTGAGAGATCAGATTAACGGTCCAGGTCATTTCTTGATCTGATGGTCCAGATTCACTCACGATTTCGCATATCGCGAAATCAACATTATGTTCTTTGCCTTTCAAATTCCCGATTCGCGAAACTCCATGAGAAGTTAAATCAACGGTTCAGATCTCATTCTCGATTCAATGACTGCGATTGAATCACAATATCGGATATTGCAATTTCGGAAGTCTCATTGCATTTGTTCACTTTCCACTCCATGTTGCGATCCCCAAAACTCCGACACAGTCTAGACTCAACGGTCCAGATCAAAGCCTGATCTGACGGCTCAGATTACATTGCGATTTCTCATATCGCGAAATTGGCACTCCTGATGTCAAGTGACTTTGTCACTTCAAAGTTCCGATCCCCGATGCCGATGTGCCCCTTTCCACGCGTTAGCCCTGTTGGCTATAGGCCTTGGCCCATATGATCATCAACACATGACCTCATTCAAACCTCTCATCGGGGTTTCGGCATTTACGATGTCAATGTGCATACGCCCCTTGGACCCGCGATATGTCGATCCCCAACTTCCTCCGTACTTCTGACACGCGTCCCATCGAATGGACGATTCAGATTTCGCGTCGGGGTTTCCTCTAGGGATTTCGCCGATCCTTCATCCACGGGAATACTGATTTGTCGATTCCCGATACGCTGGTCCTCCGACGGCTCTCGACCTTTGACCTGCCACCTGTCCTCCATTGACTCCTGGGTGGCCCACGGGCTATATGCCTTATTGGGAAATCGCGTATCACGATTTCGCGATGTCTGAAGCAATTGTTCACGAGACTCGTGAAACTCCGATTCCCGATTCTTCGATGAAGAAAGCTGTCAGGCTTCTCCCGGTGGCGCCCAATCACTACCACGCGTCCTTCTGAATGGACGAAATTCCAAAGCTTCTTCAACTTACAATCCCCGATACTCTGTCAAGAATTGTAATCTACGATCCAGATTCATTTGTGATGATCCAATGACTACTATTGAATCGTGAAGGCTTGTTGCAATGGGATTTCTGTCTGATACAAACTTGCCATCAATGACAACCATTCACTGATTCGCTGTCTGTTGCCAACACTCATTTCGCTGTCTGTGCAATATTTGCCAACAGATGTATGGTTGATCGACTCAGGTGCGTCATACCATATGACTCCTCACAAGGAGTGGTTCTTTGAATATGAAAAATATGATGGTGGTGATGTATTCCTAGGAGATGACTCGACAACAAAAATCTTGGGATGTGCAAGGGTTAAGTTGCTTCTAAAAGATGGAAGGATTAGAACTTTCCCTGGGATTCTGCACATTCCAAAACTACACAAGAGCCTAATATCTGTAAGCAAGATGGATGATGCAGAAGTGGATACTATATTTGGAAAGAACACTTGCAAGATGGTACGAGGAGCAATGGTGTTGATGAGGGGAGTTTAGTGTGGAACTCTATACAAGTTGTTGGGAAGCACTTATACTAATGGGTGTAACAGTTCTGTTGTCCCTAAACAGAGAAATAAATAAGACAAGACCAATATTGTCCTTGGAAAGAAGACCATGTTGTGGCATCAAAGACTGCGGCATATTGGAGAAAAGGGCCTTCAAACACTACACGGTAAAGTTATGGTTGAAGGTATGTCTAATTGCACTCTGGATTTTGATTTCTATGAACATTGCATATATGGTAAAAAAAATAGAGTAATATTCCCATCTGGTGCTACAAGAGCAAAGGGGATCTTAGAGTTGATACACAGTGATGTGTTTGGACCTGTTCCTATTCCATCCCTAGGTAAATCTATGCATTATGTTTCATTCATAGATTATTTTTCAAGGAACACATGGATTTATTTTCTTAGAAAGAAATATGAGGTATTTGATAAATTTAAAGAGTTTAAGGCTCTGGTAGAAAATCGGACAGAGAAGAAAATAAAGGTATTGAGAAAAGATAATGGTGGAGAATTCTACGGAAATGAATTCGAAGAATTTTGTAGGAAGTGTGGTATAGCAAGGCAGAAGACTACTCCATACACTCCTCACCAGAATGGATTTGCAAAAAGGATGAACAGGACACTGATGGAAAAAGCAAGGAGCATGCTCAACGGTGCCGGGTTAGGACAAGAATTATGGGCAGAGGCAGTGGGTATAACATGTTACCTGGTCAATCGATCACCTTCATCAGTGTTGGATGATAAAACTCCACACGAGTTATGGTTTGGAAATAAACCCTCTCTTCAACATCTTAGAGTGTTTGGTTTTGATGCTTATGTACATGTTCCAAAAGAAAAAAGGAGTAAGATGGATAAAAAGGCTGAAAAGTGTATCTTTATTGGTTATAAATATGGTGTGAAAGGTTATAAACTTTGGAACCTAGAAACCAAGAAGATTGTTTACAGTCGAGATGTTGTTTTCAGAGAGGTAAAAGATGTGTCCAAACAGGGATTCCTACCAACGCAAGACGAACCTGAGAAAATAGAGCTTGAGTTGGATGATGCAAATCTAAATCATCTGAATAAGAGGAAGCAGAAGAGGAAGCAGAAGAAGAAGAAGAAGAAGAACCTCATACCCCGGTATTGAGGAGATCAGTGAGAGATAAAAGGAAACCAAAAAGGTATAGTCCACCTGATTTCCATTCCAATTTTGCTTTATCTATTACATGGCATCCACTCATGCAAGCAAGGAAGAAGTATGGTTACAAAGATTGTGTTCAGGTATTGGGTTGGTACAACAAGTAGTGAGATTAGATTGTGAAAATTAGAGTGCAATATTTGTGGCAAAGAACCCAACTTATCATTCGAAGACAAAGCATATTGATGTTCAGTATCACTTTGTGAGAGACATGGTTGAGGAAAAGAAGGTGTTGCTGGAAAAGGTTGACACTTTGAAGAATGTTGCAGATTCATTGACAAAGTCTGTGAGCACAGAAAAGTTCTCCAGTGTAGAGTAACAATGGGCATTGCTGCTCTGGATTGTTGACTATATAATCCCCTAGACCCCTGGATGCAAAGAAAACAAGTGGGAGAATGTTGGGTATGTGTTATATTATTTGCATGTGTGTGTGTGGGCGCATCAGATATGACAACTGCATTTGACGATCACTCTAGTAGTGCTCTTTGTTTCATGTGCGCTGGGCGCTTTCCTAGGGGGGTCGCAGGGGGGGCAGGTATGCCCCCTCGTGGTTACGCGCAACGTTCGGTAGCCTGGGAGAATATATAAAAACATTGTATATATATTGTATACAATGTATATACAATATATACATTGTATATATTGTATATATAGAATATACAATATATATACAATATATACAAGGTATATATTGTATACAATGTATGCTGAATGGTGAAATTCGATATAATGAATATAAGAAAGATTTTCCCGGTTGAGGGTTTCCGGTATAAATCTCTGTGTACTATTTGAATGAGCCATTGATTAATTTATGTTTTTCTTAAGAATTTATATGCATTGCTTTACTTCGCAGGTTTAAAACTTACAATGATATCATTTTCTTATAAAGGGAACATCTTGTTGGCCCTTGACCAAGTTTTGGAGTAACCTTGGTCATTTTGACCTATTTTGGGACTTCGACAGCTAGTCGAAGAAGGATCACTAAGCAAAGCAGAGATCACGGGATCTTGGTCCACTTTTGGGCCTCTTTTAGGGTTTTGGGTTAATGTAACTGGAAAGGGATGTTGGCCCGTGGGTTTACCCATGCTTAGGCCCACTTTTGTAATGTATAAATAGATACTTAGGCAATGTAAGAATGGTTGATAGCTTAGTGATAGTAGTTAGATCTATGTGATCGGATGTGGGTTGTAAATTCTCCATGCATGATTGTAAGAGGCTTGCAGAGCTAAGTGGAAGTTGTTGTAAGAGGTTGTAGAAGGCTTTGTGCTGAAGTACAAGGAAGAAGGATCTAAAGAGCTACACAGATCTTCTGTCATGTGCAAAGTAAGGGTTTTGAGTGGCTTTTTGCTGTAACCAATTGAATACATTAATAAAGAAGAAGAGTTGGTGGACGTAGCCCTAGGGAGGGGGTGAACCACATAAATCTGTGTATTATGCTTTGTGCTTTGATTTGATGCATTTATCTCTTCCATTGCTAAGTGCTTTGATATATTTAGACAGATCTACTTAGGCTTTGTGCTTCTTAGATGTGTATGAATGTTAGATCTGATGTGTATGAAGATGCTTAGTGTTGATCTACTGTATCTGATCTATTCTACTATTTCTAATTGCTGAAATATCTTATATCTAAGTGAATGTTGCGATGCTCTGTGTTATCTGTGAAGTATAAGGAGGGTTGAATATTGATGAATAATCGATGCTAAGTGCGCTATAAGGATAGAATCACATATCTATGTCCCAGCTAAGGTTGCAAACACCTGAGTCTTGCAACCACCCCTGCCTCTACCTCGGGTGAGACTTCTCTGCTTCACAGGTGTTGCCAAAAGGGTCGGTAGTTAGGGCTTTGTTGGTGCACTCTCGAGCGTTGAACTCTGGGTCTGCCCCTGTGCCAACACATGGTTCTGTTGCTGGGACTGGAACTGTGATTGCCAGGAACTAGAGAAGAAGAAGCTTTTTGCAAAGAAAGCTCTGTGTGTAGATCTGTTGCCCTAGTGCGCAGTGTTCTACTCGACCTGTGAAGCTTTGTGCCAAGAAAGAAAGAGGTCAGATATGAAAGAAAAAGATTAGATCTACAATAAAAGAGGTTGATACTGAAGAAAAGAAGCAAGATCTGAACACTTTGTACTCTAAGAAAGGTAAAAGTGAGATTTTCTGATTAAAAAAGGTAAGATCTGTAAGTTCTGCGGTCTAATAAAGGTAAGAAAGTTCTAGATCGGTAATCTATGTGCTCTGTATAAGTAAGATAAGTGGAAATTTTTGTTTCTAGAGCATGGATCTAGGTACTTTTGATAGATTCTGTCCTAGCTTGAAAACTAGGGCATTGTTAGATGAAAGAAAGTTTGATATGAATAGATCTGATAAGAATAGTGATAGATATGTTATACCTATGCATAGAAAGAATGTTTGGACTAAAAAATGGATGCAGGATCCTAGAAAGATTTTTTTGCAGATTGGCCCCTATGATCCCGGTGCGAAGTAGAAGAGGTTGGGGATCAGTTACAAGAAAGAGAGGATTAACCCTATGTTACAGTTGCATAAAACCGGGACATCTAGCTAAGGAATGCCCTGGTGGAGGACCTAGTTGTCTTTGTTGCAAAGCTCTAGATCGTGAAGTATTGGATTGCCTCAGAATGATTGCTAGGCTCAAAGGAATGAATTTGAATCCTAAAGCATCTCTAGAGATAGAAGAACCTCAGAAAGAATCAGAGAAAGTATTAATTCAGATGAAAGAAACCCTGAATGAACACCGACATGTCAGATTATCAGATATCTTTAAAGAAAAAGAATGCATCGAAGTAAGGATAGGGGACTTCGACATTGATTGTTTTCTAGATGAGGAAACACAGATGAATATCATGACAGAGAGAACATGGGAAGCTATAGGGAAGCCTGCCATGATCCCTTCACTAGGAGGAATAGGACTCTTCATAGGAAAATTGGTAAACCTATGTGGAAGGCTCACTCAGATATCTACGAATGCTAATGGAACTTCGACTGAAGAAGATTTTGAGATTATTAAATTTATTGAGGACAATGCCCCGTTTACTATGTTACTTGGAAAACCTTGGATTGACTGACAGAGATCAAGTTAGACAGAAGGAAGAAACATAAGTTTTGGAACAGAAGAAACAAGAATCAAAAGATTTTATGACCAAGAAGATTGCACAATTGATTGAAGAACATAAGAACAGATCAAAGTTCCTTGACACTAGAGACCCCAATGTCAAAGCTGAAAGAATGTCAGAAGGCTCGTAGAATACTGAAGCACCTGTCCCAGAGAAAGAAGAATTATTACCTTGGAGAGAATCTCAACAGTGCACAATGACTATGCTAAAAGAAGATAGGAATCAGAACGAAAAAAGACAGATCGAGTTGAAGATTACTGGGAAGAAGGCTAGAAAGTTAAGTAAGAAGAGGGTGAAGATTGAAAAGTTACATGAGATTCCATATGGAACATTGCAGAAAGAAAACTTGCAGAATTTTTGCTTCGTTGGGATATCAGAACAATGACCTATGGCACTTCACCATGGTGAAGAAATATAGCCATTGGACCAATATACCCATTCGACTTTCTCCCCAAACAGATAGAAAAGCATTAAAGGATCGCCACCAGACCATTGGACCTCGCCATAATGGAAATATCAACGTTAATGGAAGCTTCATACCCGTTGCAAGCAGACCATTGCCAAATTTCTTATTTAGCTCGTTGCGCCATGCCCGAAGAACACTTTTGCCAACTGAGAATTCGAAGCCCGCAGAACTAGTGATTGTATACAGTGGTCATTGCGATTTGATTGTTCATCCTAGTGCAGTATCTAAGATCATCGTGACCCCGATTATTTTTCCCGAGTGTGTATGTCGGACGAGCTCACCGCAGTTGAAGAATCCGTCACAGAGGTCCTCCTTGATTTAATGACTGAGAGAGTCATGTCAGAAAGAGGAATGTCCATCGGAGTCCAAGCATCATCGACAAGAGGAGTAGCAGCTTCTCCATCCACTACTCGATCCGGACTATCCCGACAGGTCGATGAGAAGAGAACGAAGCATAAGGATGATCTTGTGAATGCTAAACTAATTTTGAGCATTTTTCTCGCTTACCTACCCCCTCTGTGTGGTGAAATCAATCGTGATAGTGTGCCCCGAGAATTTGAATAATCTATGATCACTACATACCTGCCGAAAGGGGTGCACACAGTTTGTGCCGTTCAGGACAAGCTTGCAGCGTTGAAGTTTAACAACTTCAACCTCGGTGACAGGAAAGACTAAAGTATGTTTGCTCCACACAAGTATCTAACAAAGACGAAGGGAAATAACTAGAATATCATCCCACAGTCTTGGACCGAGAACCTCACGCAGTCAACATTGTTGAATGTCATGAAGATCTTGCACTTTGGCAGGCACCAAGAGGTGAATGCGTGCATAAAGTTTCTTCTATCTTGCTATCATGGAGGCTACTTGAGGTTGAACCACCGTGTCACAGTGGATCTGTCCTTGATCAATCGGATCACAGGACTCAACATGCAGGGCCTTGACCCACAAGAGTTTTATCCTGGAAAGACCACAGACAAAGCGCTAGCAACGAATATCAAAGAAACCTATGGCGATGTCGAGAAGGGAACATGAGGCTACAAGGTAGCCTTTATTCAGAGTGGCACAATGTGCCTTGCCTATCATCTGATCACAAGCAAGATAGTTCAAAAGAAACGGCCCACCCAAGTAACATAATTCATAGTTGATCTCACAGGGAAGTACGCAGAAGGACTTCAAATGAATTGGGTGAAGTACTTGGTGAATCAACTCGAACTGGATTGCAGGGAAGCATAAGACCAAGGGTATAAGTTCCATTTCAGTTGGCTTCTCATATTGATTGCCTTCATATCATGGGAGATGATGGAGGGTGACACTTTCCCAGAGACCAAGCCATTTGAACCTTTGGCTGCAAGGTTCAGTACCCTGTGGTACTTGACAGATATGAGCAAGTAATGGCAGTCGAATGTTGTCTTCCACATATATTACAACCAACTAAATACCACCATCTAGGCTACACCTCGCATTACCCCCAACACGCTCCACAGATTCAGACCCTTAATGAAGTTCAATTCGGATCACCACTTCATTTATATAACAACTCGATCTGATCAACATAAGCAATAGTTGTAGTATTATTACAAGTTGATTGAGGAAGACATCGAAGAGATCACCAAGGATTGGTTAGCCGACCTTCTCATTCCAACGAACCCCGCAAAGCTATCCAATATTGATAGCCCAGAGACTGTACTAGATACACCGGGACCAAGCAAAACGAAGAAGCCTGAAGAGGTTCACGAAGTAGACAGTGCATCTGTAAGGATTACCTCTACCACACCAGATGAAAGAGGTGATGGCGAAGAGATAGAAGGCACATAAATTGAACAACAAAAAGGTGAAGTACCACCACCTAGGGATGAAGAATACTTGTCGAAGAAAAGGAAGGTCTCACCTCTAAAATCTTCCTCCTGAAAGAAACCTAGAACCCCTGTAACCAAGATGCGAACTACCCTCACGTTGGATGACTTTGATTTCATCGTTGCAATGGTAAATGATGCTTCAAAGGAGATAATAGAGAAGCAGAAGGCAAAGAAGGATCAGATGTATAACTATATAGAGATTGAACTCCAAGGAATGCAGCAGGCACTCCAGTCTAGCTTTGCAGTCCCCATTGCGCCTTTGACAGCAGGGACAATAGAACCAGGAGATGAGCCAACTCAACTTCACTAGATTGTTGATATGGTCGAAGATCGCCTTCGACAAGCTAAAGAAAACACAACACAAGCCACCCAGGCTTTGACACATGTATAGGGAATACTTGTCGAGCAGTGCAGTGATGCCGAACAAGAAAAATGTGCTCTTCAAGTACAGTGGAACAAAGAGAAAGCAGAGCTACAACAAAGAAAGGAACAGTTGCTCACAGATCAACTTGAAGTTAAGGAACTAGTCAACAGAGTACTCCTCTCTGTGACTGTTATCGAAGTATAGGCTAAAGAGAAAGTTCCACAATAGGTAGCACAACTTGAAGAAGTTATACAGAAGCTTCAACAGTGCATCGCCGATCTAGAACTCCGCGCTGTACCCGAGACTCCTCAGGAGATAAGAGACCAGCGAGAAGAAACTGCTCGTAGCGCAGTTTACCGATTGAAAGCTCTTGCCATGGAGTGCAAGCAGCTCAGTAACCAGAGCACCCAGACTTATGAGAACCTTACAGAGAATCCATAGTTACAGGTACTAGAGTCGCAGCTCCAGGAAGCAAAGCAACATGCGGATACATTACAGGCGCAGCTGAAGGCCTTGTCTGCAGTGGATAGAATGAAAATATTTCATGAACAACGCACAACTCAACAATAGATACATATGATCTAGAGAAAAGTGATGGAAATCACTCAGCGAATCCAACCAGTGCAAGATAAGGCATGCATGTTATTTTCCAAGATCGAAAGCCAGGGAGCAGATCTTGAGTAAGTCGTCATCACTGTAGAACAATGTCTGGAAGGACCAGTAAATGACACCGTGATCCTAGCATTCACCCAATAGGAGGCCACATCGAAGCAGCAGGTCGAAGAAGCTCGATCCAAGCTTGAGGCTTTCGAAGCAGAATTGGGTAGACTAGAGTGACTCAGGACGAGTCACATGTGAGTGTTGGGGGCCTGTTGGTCCTTGACCAAGTTTTGGGGTAACCTTGGTCATTTTGACCTATTTTGGGACTTCGACAGCTAGTCGAAGAAGGAGTGCTAAGCGAAGCAGAGATCATGGGATATCGGTCCACTTTTGGGCCTCTTTTAGGGTTTTGGGTTAATGTAATTGGAAAGGGATTCCGACCCGAGGGTTTACCCACACTTAGGCCCACTTTTGTAATGTATAAATAGATACTTAGGCAATGTAAGAATGGTTGATAGCTTAGTGCTAGTAGTTAGATCTGTGTGATCAGATGTGGGTTGCAAATGATCTGTGCATGATTGTAAGAGGCTTGCAGAGCTAAGTGGAAGTTGTTGTAAGAGGTTGTAGAAGGCGTTGTGCTGAAGTACAAGGAAGAAGGATTTAGCGAGCTGCACAGATATTCTGTCCTGTGCGAAGTAAGGGTTTTGAGTGACTTTGTGTTGTAACCGATTGAATAAAATAATAAAGAAGAAGAGTTGGTGGACGTAGCCCCAGGGAGGGGGTGAAATGCATAAATCTGTGTATTATTCTTTGTGCTTTGATTTGATGTGTTTATCTCTTCCATTGCTAAGTGCTTTGATATATTTAGATAGAGCTACTTAGGCTTCGTGCTTCTTAGATGTGTATGAATGTTAGATCTGATGTGTATGAAGATGCTTAGTGATGATCTACTATATATGATCTATTCTATTGTTGCTAAGTGCTGAAATATCTTAGATCTAAGTGAATGCTGCGATGCTCTGTGCTATCTGCGAAGTATAAGGAGGGTTGAATATTGATGAATAATCGATTCTAAGTGCACTATAAGGATAGAATCACAGTTTTGTGTCCCAGCTAAGGTTGCAGACACCTGAGTCTTGCAACCACCCCTACCTCTACCTCAGGTGAGACTTCATCTGCTTCACAGGTGTTGCCGAAAGGGCCGGTATTTAGGGCTTTGTTGGTTCACTCTCGAGCATTGAATCCTGGGTCTACCCCTGTGCCAACACATCTCAAGTGACAACATTATGTACCTTGTATTGATTAGTTTTACAAATTCCACATCCACTATGYATCATAATTACAATCTAGTGAGAACCATTGCTATGAATTTTTTAGTTCAATAAGAATTATTTAAGGATAAATTATCAAACATCATTATAATAGCATCTTTGGAAAGTGTTTATGCTTTTCCTAATTGACCTCCTACTAATAAATTGAAGTCATTCCTTCTTACAACATTGAATTTTCATTAAGCTACTTATGTTATGAGCCTCTTCTACCATATTTTCTTTAGAATTAGGGTTATGAGATGTCAATATTCTCCTTAAAATGAATCCATTCCTTCTTACAACATTGAATTGTTGTTAAGTTACTTATGTTGTGAGCCTCTTATACCCTATTTTATTTAGAATTAGGGTTATGAGATGTCAACATTCTCGTTTTTATTGTATGTTTTAGTAGTTCTAATATCTCGAGTAGATGTAACTAAACATGTATCACATTGAATCAGACATGATTTAGTGGTTTTCCACTTTTCAACCTTAACTAAAGGATATTTCTTGGGATGCAATACATGTAAAAGGTCAAAGAAAATAAGTTTCAACATATGTTTTATTGGTAGGTATGGTAGGAAGTAAGTTTTTAGGTATGGTAGGAAGTAAGTTTTAAAATTCCTCCACAATATTTGCTTTTTTTTTTTACAAGAAAGTGGAGAATATATTAATATAGCAGTGGTATGACCACTGTGAAAATATATACAAAATTCAGGCTTGTAACCTGTGCATGAAGTCCAAAATTGCATATATAGGGGCCGTAAGACAAAGCCTATAAATGCCTAATATGCCTTAGATTCCAAAATTTAACTCCTATGGAGTTAAAAACCTGCAAACAGTGTGTCTTCAAAGTAGCCAAAACTGGGCAAGAGCCAAGAGAGGAGAGGAGCATAGTTACACCTTCTGCTATGGGTTTGGGGGACCTTCATTCAGCGATGCCTTCATCCCTACATCTTATTGGAGGGTCGTCCTAGCAGCTTGAATCTCTAGCTTTTCCATCCTAGACTCTAGATCCATAATTCTTTCATTAACCTGTTGCATCGTGTGTGTGATGGCCTCCACAACTTCTTCCCCGAGTTGAATTAGGTATTCTTCGAGCATCTCAAATCTTCTGCCACCTTCCCCATCCAAGCAGATAAGAAACCTTCTCTGCGTGCTTAGTTTCCGCTGCATCTTGCAGATTTCCTTTTCCAACGAAGGTGGGGGAATGGGAGGAGAAACAAACTCAGAGCTGGATGCCATTCGACGGGCTGGAGGATAATATGATAGTGTATGGAGGTAAAGGGACCATGCAAGAAGATATGAGCTGGAGGGACGTTCACCCAAGGATAAGGCTGAGATGCAAGCTTCTGCCACCCTTAATTTAATGGGAAGACGAGCGCGCGACACCATGATTCGAAGGGACCTCGCGCGAGCGCCTTGCGGGAGAGAGATGGCCTCGGTACTGGACTTTTTGAGGGACATGAGGGCAGCCTCATTCAGGAGTATGTGGAGTGACGTGACCTGGAGGAATAATTACCATCACGCAAGGGAGACGTTAGGCACTGAGGAGATGCCACGAATCGAGACGAAGGGAGGAGCATCGTCCGATTGCCCCCTTACACGGGACCACCTACGAGCCGCCCACCTCAGATCATTAAGGGATTGGGGAGAATGAAACTAATTATTATAATATAAAGTATTTCCATCATCTTATATCTAAGGAATATGAGTCTTTAAAAATATAAATATTTGACATCATTATATTTTTATTTCTTGTTTTTTACCTCTTGGCATTGACATTGCATATATAAAGGAGAGATTGTTTAAGAGTGATTAAAACTCTTTTTTATGAGTTTCTTTATTTGTAAAGGGATACTTAATGATTGAGTCTCAATCATGGGGCTTCATAGTGGGAGAGAATTTTTCGAACAACAATTTTGACCCCATGACTTCTAGATCAAGATTACACAACAAACATCTTTTTTTATCATCCCTGCCACTTCGTCAATGATGGATTCCTCTCTCGAATTGAGGGATCAAGGGAAATATACAAGGTTTGGAACAAAAAATAGGGCACATTTCCAACTTATAAGAACGTCAAGCTCTAGAATATATTATTACATAGCCAATCTCGACTCACTTAGGCTCTTACAGAATGAATGTAGCCAAGAGATGGGTTTGGTGTAGTTGAGGCAAGTACTATTTAAATTTGTTCCTTTTGTAGAAATATCAATGCATCAATTAATTTTCATGTGCAATGTAGTCTGGTCATCAATAGGCTCGACGCCAGTGTGGATATTAACGTTAGTGAAAAGAACTAAAATTTGTCCAAGGTGAAGTTGTGAGGATTGCAATTAGATCTCACATCGATCGATCCCTAGTGGGTTTTTAATTTTGTGGATAATGGGATGGTTTATGTCACTCCCACCCTTCCACTTGTCCTTAACATATTCCAAATTACAATGTTTCATGGGGCGTGTCTTCAATACAATGCAATTACCTTAGTGGCCTTCAATTGATTTATGTGTCGAAGTCATTACAATTGACTACAATATTCATGAAGCTCCATCTCTCCTATAACAATTTGGAGGTAATTATTTCATTTCAACTCACAATGTATAATACTTCTATTAAGAAAATCAATGAATGATTTTTTTTGTTTTTGTGGTGGTCATTGTAGTGCTTGACGGAATGTGTGACTATCCTAGTATGTGTTTTTAAATGGGTACCAACCTAATAAATGCCACGTACTAACATATTATACACTGACATTAATTTCCTTCCCTTTTTCATATGATCCAACATTTCCTTTCATTAGTACCTAGACAAGGAGACTTGCGCCCATTCAAAGAAACTACTTTTATGCTCGCACCCATTCATAAGCAGAGATAGAGATCTTGAGCTCGTAGAGGGCACATGGAGAGACCTCACAAGATGCAAGGTTAGAGAGAGCTCATGAAGGGCACTGGGAGAGATCTCACAAGCTACAGTGTTAGAGAGAGCTCGTGGAGGGCACCAGGAGAGAGAGAGAGATAGAGCAGAGGGCACCGGCTAGGAGAGAGAGATCGCGAAGAGAATGGTAAGTTGTTGAAAATACTTCTCTGTATTCTCATAAAATTCCTTAGGGTGATCAGTGATGTCTTGAGCTTGGAATTCATTGTGAATGTGGAGGATAATAGTGGTGTCCATGTTGACCATTTCCAACTTTTGTAGAGCTCCCATTTGATCTTGAACCAGTGAAAAGGGCCCTTGAGTCTATGCCATCCAAATCTTATCCTCTTGAAGAAAATTTTATAACCCTAATATTATGACGGTGAAAAATAACCCCTTTCAAATTTAACTCTCATTTGTTACAAAATGATGAGTTCACAGTGATTGTAAAGTCAAAATGAGAGGGCATGAATCAGATAATGAGGGTTTTTCTATGTTTCAAATCTACACAAACCTTCAAAGAATAGAAAAGTATCTATACTAGTCAAAGAAAACATACAACACCTCTAAAAAATATATCATAGAAGTGGAAGACAAAATCTCTAAATTGTTTAGTAATACCCCAACTAGGCTCATGATTGGATGTGAAAAGGCATAATTTCATCCTTTAGAATCTAGAAAAAGGAGCCAATTTGAATGTGAGGAGGTGAAGTGGAGATTAAAGAGAAGGAAAATTTGGTTATCTCAAGGGGTTGAAATACAAATTTCTTTCAAAACCATGCAAAAGGCACAAAAATAAGGAACACAATTTGGGAAATACCCAAGTTGGATGGGAACAAAGAAACAACTTCAAAGAAATAACGAAGTTGGGTTTAAATTTCTTCAACGATTTATATTCAACTCCAAATAGACCAAACATTGTTAAAATTCTTAAACTTGCATATTACTTCCCAAAATTCATAGATCAAGAAGGAAATGAAGACCTTTATACATAAGTCTCAAAGGAGAACTAATGGAGGTAGAATTTTCCTTTCGAAAGGATAAAAACTCATGTCTTGATGGGTGGTCAATAGAAATTTTCAACCCTTTTGTGATTGGATGGAAGGTGATATCCTAGCTATAGTAGAAGAATCAAGAACCTGATATGGTAAGGTTATTGGGGCCATGAATGCAACTTTATTAGCTCTAATTCTCAAAAGGGACAATATTTCCTCCTTTGACAATGTTTGCCCTATTTCTTTATGTGATTCTATCTATGAGATAGTATCGAAAGTAATTGCAAGAATCTTAAAGTGAGATTATAAAAATCTATCTCCTAAGAGAAATTAGGTTTCCTATAAGGCATACAAATTCATGATGTAGTAGGGGTAGCCCAATAAGGATTGCACTTGATAAAGGCAAAGAAGATTCCCTCAATTGTAACTAAGATTTATTTGTGAAAAGTATATGATAGGGTTGATTGGATGTTTCTAAAATTGAGATTTGAACTCATCAACCCAACCCCTCTTCACTCACAAATGTCAAATCAAAAATTCATTGGCTTTACTTATCATGGACAATGGCAACCAAAAACATTTGGTGTCTCAAGACCTAGTCAAACGCCTTCATCTGGTCACTACTCTTCACCAAATACCTTATCATCTAGGATGAGTTCAAAAGGATGGTCCTTGTTTATTAGTATATCAACACTGCCTGGTCACCTTTGCCATAGGCCAATTTAAGGACACTATCCTTTGTGATGTCTCGCCATTGGATTGTTCTGACTTACTTCTCAGACTACCCTACCAAGCCCAAACAAATTCCATTTATATGGCTAAATCCCATCAGTATAAACTTACAAAATATGGCCACACCTATATCCTAACAGAAACAACACCCAAACCCACTTCTACCAAAGATAACATCCCTCATATCCATCTGAATCAGTGTCTCTCTCTCTGTTTGGTGTGCCCAATACCACCAAAAAATACTACACATCCCATTCTTGAAGCCATGACTCCTCTATTGCAAGAATTTGCAGATGTTTTCCAAATTCCTACGGGCCTTCCCCCCTCTCGCCATATAGACCATTCTATTCACCTCATCCCAGGGTCTACCTT
>JASDQU010436337.1:65615-81930 GCA_032191745.1 Picea mariana | reverse complement strand
TTCTCATTACCCTCATAATTGTTAATGAGTTTGTCCCACATTTCTTTGGCAGTTCATAGGTGCATAAATTTTACAAATTCTGCTTCTGCAAGCCCACTCAAGATAACATTCATAGCCTTAGCGTTGAAGCTAAATTCTAGTTTTTCATCCTTATTAGCTAGAACAATTGGCTTTACATAACCAATATCTACCACATCCCAAACATCTGCACCTAATGACATTATGTAGGTTCTCATTCTAACTTTTCAGAAGGCAAAGTTTGTTCCATTGAACAGAGGGGACTTATTGGTTAAATTTCCTTCATGGCTTGACATGTTTAAGCTCTAGGATCTACCCTTAGATAAAAGGGGCTGGCTCTGATACCAATTGTTGGACAACTGAGAGGGGGGAGTGAATCAGTTGTTACCATGCTTAAACAATTATGCTTCTTTTAAAATCTTTAAAAGGCACTCAATGATGATCACAATAATGCAGGGAAATAAACAATTGCACATTCAGCATCAGTCACATATATGAGAAACATAGAGACAGATATTTCCAAGGAAATGCATACAGGGTAAAAACCTCTTCTTCTTTATATGATAAGTATTATTTACATTATTTACATTATCATACATATGATCACCAACTCATTGTGAGGCTACAACCTCTATTTTGCAAGATGCAACTTGCTGAGAGCACCAACTCTCTCTTTTTCTCTAGCACCCACTAGAAGGAAGNCTCTAGCACCAACTAGAAGGAAGCACCAACTCCCTGGTTTCTCTAGCACCAACTAGAAGGAAGCACCAACTCCCTGTGTTCAAGAACCCACTTGAACCTCTGAGGACACCAGTCCTCCCTAGCACCTCCCAACCACCCTGGATTATGAATATGAAATACTGAAACCTATTACAGTGATATAGTGTTCAATAACAACTTACCAATCTCATCACTATTCTGCAAGATTTTGCTACTTAGACTTCCTCACTGTCTTCCAGCATGCATCCACTGCCCATTCTTTTCTTCTACTTTTTATGCTCTGTGCATCATATCCATTCACTGCACAGTTCTTCTTCTGTTCTATTCAGCTGCTGCACTCAACTCCTTCTTCACGCATGAATCACCTTCAACAACAACATCCACAACAACTCCAGCAACAACAACAACCGCTTCTCTTCTCTATACCGTGTATATATAGCTTCTGTGCATCTTGTGCATGCAATATTCACCATTCCTCTCCATTCTCATACTGCACCAATATCCTCCACATCTCAAGTTCTCTACGTGATCATCATCGCGACTCTTCAGCTTCTCTGGCAGTTCAACCCCTGTGTCTATCATCACTAGGTGTTATGCCGAGATTCCTTTTTCTCTCTGATAGTTGAGACTCTTGATCTTCTCTGTTGCAGTTGAGCTCATCCTTTCTGTTTTAGTTATGAGCTCCAACCCTCATCCAACTGTCAATTTCCTCCATGAGTCATCTTCATTCCACTGGCAGATTCAATGTAACTCTTCATCTCCTTTGGAAATCACACAGAAGTCTATTCGCATCCTCTGGTAGAAACCATCAATGGTTTCTAGCAGTTACATTCTGAGGATCAACATTATCCCTCCGATCATGCTCATGTTGACCTCCATCGTTGGATTAACTCTAATGGGTTCTTGCGTTATTTACCCATTTCTCACTTTGGCAATTCAAAGATTCTACGATGAGACATCTTGAGTCTCCATGTCACGAGTTTCGAAACTCTGAAATGGAGATTTTCTTCACTAGCTTCTTCCTTTATATGACCATGGCTATGACCAAGCACTTGTTCATAACGTGCTTTTCACGATTTCACATTTCACCTTTTCGTTAATTCCATTGTGAAGTTTCTCGACTTTCCAAGTCGCAATCCTCGAAACGTCGAAAAGGAGCTTGTCTGCACGTACTCTTCTCTTCAGCTCTTCGATGGTGTGACCATCGGCTGAGACCACGCGCTTATGCATAAAGCGCTTTCGCGATTTCACATTTTGTGAATCTAGAGATGAGGCATCTCAACTCTCCAAGTCGCAATCCCCAAAACCTCAAAATGGAGCTTATCTGAACTGACTCCTTCCCTTCTCGTGACCACCAGCGGTGACCATAGGCTGTGCCAAAAAGGTGCTTCATATTTTGCGAGTTTATAAACTTCATCGAGTTTGATCGATAGTTGAAATCTCCATAGATTCGATGGTATAGATCTTATTGTGATCTCGCATCTTGCTATTCCTTAGATGGAGGTTCTCGTCACTCCAAGTCGCGATAGGTGAAACTTCGAGTTGGAGCTTAGATCAACGGTCCAGAATCCTTGGTGATCTAACGGTCCAGATCTTATCGTGAGTTCGCATCTCATGATTCCTATGATGGAGGTTCTCCTCACTCCAAGTCACAATAGGTGAAACTCCAAAATGGAGTCTTTGACATGCTCTGATCTTCTGCCACGCGTCCCTCTTGGATCAGCGGTCAAGATTTTAGTGAGACTTCACAACTCCATGAGCCTTCGTTGTGCCTGATCAATGGTCCATATTTGGCCTCGATCTAACGGTTGAGATTATTTCATGATTTCTCATATTGCGAGTTCGAGAGGTGAAAGGCTGGAGCATTTCATGCCTTTGACTTTCTATTCAGCAAAATGTTGATCTATGTCCATGTGTCCTGCCCGTAGATGGATGGTCCTCCTTCTTTCGGGATTTTGTATACTTGCTTCTCCTTGTACTTTAATGAACGTGCAGGTTCTCCCTGATCCAACGATGGTCGAAACTTATGCTCAGATCTGATGCCTGAGATCTGTCCTCCTCTTCTGCACATTCTTCTTGTCTACAATCAGATCTGACGGTCCTCCTTCTTTGGGGAATTTAAATGGGATCCAACGATCACTGACGCTTCTCCTCCCGAGCTTAGGCACTGCGATCGACTCTGCGCTAATTACTCCTGAGCTTACTTTGTTCCTATTTTTCATCGACGCTTACTCTGATCTTGTCATCAATGACATGCCTACAATCCTTTGCACGTTTGTTTCCATCTTTTTTGTTGTTCTTGCCATCAATGACAAGCATACACTGTCTGTAAAACATGCCAACATTCCTCTAGTTCAAGCTTACGTAAAAATGAAACCCGGTTCAAGCATAGTTTTGTTTAGTTTTTAAGCTTGTGTAAAAATAAAATCTATCCCAAGAATAGTTTTGTTTTGTTTTAAAGCTTGCGTAAAATTAAAAACAATCCCGAGCTTAGTCTTTGTTCTTTCTCATGCTTGTAAATACATGATAATAAGTTACCGAGCTTAGTCTTTGTTCTTTATCATTCTCATAAATACATGAGAATGTAACCGAGTATACATTTATCACTTTTACGGACTCATAAAGGTTATATGAAAAAGGAACCCCCTGGAGATTCCTTTAATCTCTTTTCAGACTCTCTAAGCATGAAAAGATTGTCGAGTGACCTTGTTCTCTTCACGCTTGTTAAAGTATTTGAAGAAAACATCTATTGAGCGATAGTTTATCTCTTTTTCAGTCTCATCAGACTACTTTACGAAAAAGGAACTGAGAGAGTACTCTTTATGTGTTTTTCAGACTCTCTAAACATGAAAAACCCCTGAGTTTTCTTTCTTTGGATTCGTTAAACAAACATCGAAAGGCCCATATGGGACCAAACCACTCCTTCCTAGGTTTCATTAAACATACTCCGAGGGACTCGTCTGAAGGATGATCTTACATTACAAGCATATGTTATCCTCCTCAAGCTTGCGTAAAAATAAAGAGGTACTCACCAGAAATGGTGGGGGAAAATTTGGGAAAGAAATGTATCTAAACCTGTACTTCATGGAAGAGTCACTTATGAAAATGACACCCTTTCACTCGCCTTGTGTCTAGGTTGGAAAATCCACTTTTCTCCTGATCATACTCATTTATAAGATTACAAATTGGTCTGTGATCCTTGTTGTTGAGTCAGTATTTCCAAGAAAGTTTTCGTGTCGTCAATTTGTTCAAAGAGAAATTCAACCCGGAAAGCATTCTATTGTGTTGGCCATTTATACAGTATTTAAGCCTTCTATTGCATCGGCCATCCCTGAGTCAGTTTTGTATCACTTGTTACTCTGATCTACATCTTGTTACTTGTTTTGTGTCATTGATGTGGGATGCAATAAGGCCCTCCTGTGACGAGTCTTTTCCTGTCGACTTCAACTCATTATCCAGGAATTAGACTTAGAAACTAATTGGTACCTTGGAACTTGCATGCCTCAATGGCAGGTTTCCTCGCTTTCGACAGTGGGTTTTCATTATTGACCCCTGATCGGGAGATTCTGCTGAGTGTTTGACTTCAACTCATTTATTCACATTCCTTGGATTGTACTAGTGTACCTTGGGAGTCATTGACATTAATGGTGATCTCCCTCGCACTTGTTAACAGTATACACTAATGACCGGTAATCAAGTGCTTTCTACCATGTTTGACTTCAGCACATGTATTCACATGGTTAGATTTGTACTATATAGTGGTGGAGATGAAGACCCTGGATATTTTCTGATAGATCTAGGTTGTGTTGGAGTATATTCAGTGTACTGTTGCATAGATCCACATTGTATGTATGGTGGCTATGTTCAAATTTGAAACTTTAACACATAGATCCACAGTGTATTTTTGGTGGCTATGTTCCGATTTGAGTCATATCGGCATGGATCCACAGTGTATGTTTGGTGGCCATGACCTTGTCTTACTTGACATGGATCTTTGCATGTCGGCATTTATGCTCCGAGTCATTTGTATTCTGAGTATGGGAATGTCTACCTCAGTGATGATATATTATTGTACTGTATTGCCTTGTCTGTTACACATTATTTTCGTCATCCCTATGAATATTAATGATGTAAACCTATCTATTTCCTTCAGAGGGGTTAGTGGCCTGAGTTCCTGAAGAAAGAAGAGAGAAAAAATTTTCCTAAGAAAAGAAGTTTCATTCTCCTTTGTAAAAAACCTATTAAAGAGGATGTTTACAGGTTGCTATATAGGCAGAGTGTGAGAATGCCTAATTCTCACAGGTTGCACCATAGCTAGGTTGCGAGAGGTTCGCAAGTTGCTTTATAAGCAGGATGCGAGAATGCTCATACATGGGAAAAATGAGCATCTTCTCGATGCTTCTAGAAGGAGAAACTTCCATGGAGAGGTGGCATCCAAATGGTTTGTATCTTACTCACTTTCATGATTTAGTGGGATCATCCTAACCTCCTCACCTTATCCTATTCATATTATAAAAGGAGAGGAGCTCTCATGGAGAAAGAGGGTAGTTTTTGGCTTGGGATTGTTAGCTTGGTTAGAGTGGCTTTGAGATTTGCTTTGTCAAGATAGATTGTGAGTAGCTATCAGATCCATGGTCTCAGAATCCTTGGAGCAAGAAGTGTGTGGAGAACAAAGGAAAATTGTAAGGGACCTTATGACATCAAGGCCATGGTTGTAATCTCTCTTTCACATTTAATATGATACAGTAATATGATTCTTTCCTATAAAGCTTGTTGTGTTTTATTGTATGATTCCTTCATCACATACATAGGTTTATATTGAGTTTATGCTATTACTATTACTTTGGTTGGTTGTGTTCTTTTGCAGGATCATCATTGTATGAGTGTTGGAATGGAGCTAAGATGGCGATAGCGAGAGGAAGTGGCGTTTAAATGGTATGTCACCTATCCCTCCTTAGTTAGTAAATTCAATATCTAAAACTTAAGAAAAGTGTCATGTTCTGGTGTGTTTTGTTCTAGATCTAGGTGGATCTAGGGATATTAGTTAGTGTCTGCACCTAATGATTTGTTCGATAACAGAGGGAAGACTTGAGTGAGAGGAGTGTAGGGACTGTTGCAAACATCAAGTCTACAAAAGTCTAAGGAAAAAAGTTTCTAATCACAAGATCTTCTTGACATCAGAAACTAAGAAAGGAAAATAAACATCATGATAATATATTGATCAAACATCCGCCGTCACATCACGAAAATAATTCATGTGAATCCTTCAAAGCATGAAAATTTAGCAACTGAAGCAAATAGTCTGGAAAGGAAACTAAATTCTATTAGCCAAAATGTCTTTGGTCCAGTACATCACTAGATCATAGTCACTTCATCAAAATATTACAAAATAAAAGGAGCCTTGCTCAACCATCCGAACCTACTAAAGAAATTGATCTATCTATTTATAACAAAAAGGGGGGACAACAGCTGGAGGTACAAGCTGGCCTCCTTCCCTTGAAAATATCTTAAACATTTATTTTTTCTAACAACTAAGAAAACAACTTATGCTATAAAACAGGAAAATGTTAGTGACTAATCCAGTCATGCTTCTAACTGATTTGATCCTCTTTTGCTGCCCAACTCATGTTTTTCGATGTGTTCTCTTGGAGCATGTAGTGCCAGCAGCTACTTCTGTAACTTTCTCCATCATCAACTTATCCAAGGTTGTTGGCCTAGTCCTCCTAGATTTTTGGTGTTTGTTGGAAACTTCCTTGAGTAACAACTCCGGATAGCACACCCTAAAATGGAACAAGGAGAGAAGGTAGCGCCTGTAGGTAGCGCCCCTATGCTGCATATATATGATAACATTTATCCTCTATTGAAATATTAGGTAGCACTTGTAGGTAGTGCCCCTGTGCTGCATATATTGGGCCTGTGTGTAAACCTGCTCCCTACCAAATATTACGTAGCACCTGTAGGTAGCGCCGCTGTGTTGCACCTATATATTAATTATGTGCTCTGTGGAATATTACGCAGCACCACTTACATTGCACTACATACAGGTTTGGGTAGCAATGCCAAAATGTAGCCTCTTTGATTCTTGGACATGTAAAGAGCAGATTGTGTCCTTCCATGATGACCAAACCATTTTAATTAGGTGCCTTGACTATACCATAGGCAGTGCTTTTACCACTAAGTGAATCTAGCACTTAGAAAAAACTCAAAATCCATATAGCTAAATGCCCATAAGCCTGTATATATGGCAAAGATAGTATTTGCATATTAGTTAACCCTCCCAAAAAGGAATAATCCCCAAAAATGGAGCTTACCCCTTAACAACTATTTTTTTATTTTGACACTTAGCCTCACATTCTTTCTGGTAGAAAGAGTATCTTCAATTGACTCGGCAGACTTCCTTTTCTTAGTACTATCAGGCTTCTTCAGTGTAGTTGTTCTCTCCTTAGCTGTTGGTTTGCCATGTTCAATGGCAGCCTCAACCAACACCTGTAAATTCCTTTGGGCTACCTCATCTTGGAAATGCTTCAGTTCTTCCTTTAGCTTTCTGTTCTGACCTTGGAAGCCTCTGTTCTTCCTATAGATTTTCTAGAGTTGTCTATGTAGGGGTTGAGTCCTCCTTGCTGCAAATATTTCCAAGTCAAGGGTATGACTGTAGCCATCCATGATCTCTTCCATATTGACTCTTTCAGACAAGGCGTCCTTTTTCAATTTAGCCACTTATTTTCTTGACTCCTTAAGTTTTCTGATAAGTCTCTTGAAGGTCTGATCACCAAGGGGATTAGATACATGAAAAATCTCATCAGGATTCTTCTCATCCTCCTCTTCCATCTGTACAAGAATTTTCTTGTGTGTTTCATCAATCTTTTCAAAACCCTATCCTTTATTCTTGTTATTTTCAACAACGGCTTCTCCTTTGTTCTTCGCAAGCTCTTCAAAATCTTTCACAATGACTTCATATTTCCTTTCGAAAGGTATTTTGGTACCTTTAACCTTCTTCCTCTAAGTAGGGGTTTCTGATTTCTCCTCCACAGTCTTTTCAATGCTTTTTTCTTTCTCCTTATGCATAGGGGTTACTGGTAAAGACTGCTCTTTGAAAACCTCCTTAGGAATTGATGACCTAGTGAAAGGTCTTTTACCCTTGATTTCGACTGCTAGAGGAGAAGAGGGAAAGAGAATATTATTTCCTCTCTTAGATGTCAACTTGGTAGAGGAAGGCACTTCTTATAACCCTAGTGGAGGTGGAGGTGAGAAATATCTATGTGGAGAAGGACAAATCTCCTCCTCAGCTTCAATGCCCTGCTTGCTGATTTCTGAAAAAGGGGCTCTTCCCTTTCTCTTCTTGTTGATACCTACTTTAGTACTGGTGGATGCTGAAGGAACTACAATCTGTGATTGGGGAGTAGGTGTTGGGTCCAGCTTGAAGTGAGAAGTAACCACAAAATTCTCCCATGAAATCTCTTTCTTTCCCAACTATTCACAGACTAACATTCTGATCAATCAAGAGTGGAAAAGACTAGAATCCACATCCTTATATTTAGCTTGCACCCTATTTGACATTTTACCTATACTTATCAATAGGTAATAAGGAACATTCATCTCCATGTTACCAGTAAAATGTAACAACAGCCTTATGTGGTAATGATACAAGGTGTTAAATCTCCCTTCACAAGTAAAATATCTCTGTATAATTTTCAAAATTATATCAAACTGTTCGATCAGTTGTTTCCTTGGCATACTCTTAGACAACTCATTGGCTCGATATTTAGGCTTGAAGAGATCTTTAACAAAGGGTGAACTCAAAACCATGGCCTGGAAACAATTTCCCCCTGAAATGGGAATCCCTGTTGTAGTTGAGATGGAGGTTTCAGTTACCTCAATTTCCAAATCCCCAACTCTGGTTTTCTTGCCATCAAAATTTAATGCAAACTATTTTGCTACCTCTGATTTTCCTCTCTGCATGCTTTAGCAAAAAGAGAGGCATCCCGCTCTTTGAAATATCTCCCTTTCCATGGGCTCTGTGTCAAAAAGGCGCATGTCCATAGGTTCTATCCTTACTATCCTGCAACCTTTCTGTAATTTCTTCGACTAAGGGGTCTCCATGACTCGAAATGAGGGTTCTTGAGAGGCTTAATGGATGCTACTGACCAGAAATATTCAATTCAAGTTTCAAGTGCACAAAGATGGCCCTTAAAATTGATAGTACTTAGAAAGCCGAGCTCGACTATGGAAAATAGATCTTTAGACTTATATAGACTTTTTAGAGAGTAGACTGTGAAGGGGTAATTCAGAATGGCTCTTTGTACAGGATCAAAGGGAGAAAGGAAAACAGAGAGGGTTTGAGCAACACCTTTGGGTAGCGCAACCCAATACACAGAGGATAAGCTATTACAGTCCTGTGACTTTAATGGTTAAATAAAACGACACTAATTAGACCATGGACACGGGAAATGACATTTCAGGTATGAAACTATGGCTTCCTTACTAACCTGGAGGCTTAACAAACCAAAAACCCGAGCACAAATTTCCTGTGAAAATTAATATGCAAAGGAGGCTGCACAAGATACCTATAAAGTCGACACCTATTGAGATATTCAACATGATCTTAGGATGAAATTGAGGAAACTTTGACCTTGGAATCTCTCATTGCATCAGATCTAGTTGACATGTGGTCACCTGATCGAAATTGGAAAACTTACGTAATGCAACATCGTTGAACTTTTCAAAATTTAGAAACCGTTACCAAGGATCATAAATGCAAGATCTTTTGAAGGCATTTTAACCGACTTTGGCACTGAAAACAAGGGACACGGTCTCAGTCATGGAAATCATGACTTGGAGTGGATGGATGATAAACATGACAGGTACTATGGAACTGCCTGATGAGTAGGCAACTCTTCCAAATCAAAAAATGATTGGACAAGTAAGTGAGTACAACGAGTCATACTTCNACAAGGGACACGGTCTCAGTCATGGAAATCATGACTTGGAGTGGATGGATGATAAACATGACAGGTACTATGGAACTGCCTGATGAGTAGGCAACTCTTCCAAATCAAAAAATGATTGGACAAGTAAGTGAGTACAACGAGTCATACTTACTAGGTAATAAGTGAAGAGGAAGAGGAGTTGCATCAGTTTATCAATGGGAGGAGTCGATTTAGGGACAGGTCATGATGGGGACCAAAAATGAGTCATGAGCTAAAGAGTTTCTAGAACCATAAACCAAATTGAGGACCAAACAAGAACTATGACTCAAAACTTTAATCTTCTAAGATGAATCTAACATCAAACTTTAAGAGGATGAGACTCAAAAAATTAAAATCTAAGTCTTAAAAAAGTATTAATCAAACTAAATACCCAAGGAAACTTAGTGTGATAACATTGGCTCCACAGGGGATGGCATGCCCCCCGTGGGTTGCCAAGAATGAGTAGATTTAGTGCCTTATCCTAGGGCTATGGGGTCAGTTATTGGAACAAAACAAAAAAGAAAATGATATTTACAATGGCATGAAGAATCATTCAAGGCTCAAGAAAAGTACTATTTCAGGAAATGCCCATTGACAGGGCCACCAAACACTTCTTCATTCTCCATATTTTGCAACTTGAAAGTTTTATTAGAGAATACCTCAGAGATTTTGAAATGATCGGTCCATAAAGATTCAAATTTACCATGCTTGCCTTTATCTTTCCTCAGTGCATCCCACTTGAGCACCAAATCACCCAATTGAAAATCCTCTTTGTTCACCTTCTTGTCGAATGCCTGCTTGATCTTCAGTTGATGGTCATATGACTTATCCACAAGTTGTTCCCGATTCTGTTTCACCTCAACCAATTTTTGAATCCTCCTGATCACATGATCTGGCTCCCCTTGATAATCTTGGAAGAATTTCACCACAGGTAATGCAAGTTGAGAAGGAAAAAATGCCTCAACTCCATATACCAACTGGAAAGGGGAAAGTGCCAAGGATATTTTCACTATCACTCTGGCAGCCCATAGAGAAAATTTGAGTTTCGAATCCCATGCCTTTTTGTTGTCCTCTAACAACTTTTTAATAATCTTTATAATGCTTTTGTTTGAGGATTCTGCAAGCCCGTTTCCCTACGGGTACTAAGGGGTGGAATGAATCAAAGTGATCCCAAACTGTTCACAGAACTAAATTAATGGTTCAAACTTGAATGATGCATCATTTTCAATGAAAATTCTATTCGGGCAGCCAAACCTCACCATAATGTCTTCAAGGAAACCAATGATCACTTTGTGGGAAGCATTCCTGGTAGGAATAGCCTCTATCCACATAGTGAAGTAATCTTTGGCAGCCAAGATCCATCTATGTCGGCCACTTGAAGCGGGGTGATTTTCACCGATAAAATCTAGGCCCCACTGTTGAAAAGGTGGCAAATCTACTACGAGCTTTAATGGCAAATACTTAAGCTATTGCTTTCCAGAAAATTTCTGACACTTATCACATGCTTTGATCTTAGCACAAACAACCATGAACAGACTAGGCCAGAAATACCTAGCCCTAAGAATCTTGTAGGTAGTGGTCCTCCAACAATGATGCCCCCCACACAAACTGTCATGAAAATCAGACATAATCTTTTGGGCTTCTTGTGGGTCTAGGCATCTCAACAACACTCCCAATGGATCCTTCCAATACAAAATTTGATCAAACAAGAAATACTTTATTGATTTGAGTTTTAATGCTCTCACCTTGTTCTTTTCCATACCACTTGGAGGTTGTAAATTCTGCAAGAAAAATACAATTTCCTTTTACCAGCTACAATCTGTCAATGTAGGGATGATTTGAACACCTTCGTCATTTAATTTATCCTGCTACTTTTATGGACATGAGCTAATGAATTTTACCCCCAACGCTGAGCAATTTGATTCAGCTAACAGATTGGATAAACTCGGACCTTTAACCAATTTGGTAGGCCTAATCTCTAAATCAAATTCAAGTAGTTTAGCAATCCACTTGTTGTGTTTTCCGTCAATATCAGGTTGAATAAGAATTTCTTTTATAGCAGCTGATGGAACATAAGCAATAACTCTTGAGTGTAGCACATAAAATCTGAAAGACTTAAGAGATTTTATCATTGCATAGGCTTGCTAGTCCATAATGTAATACTTTAGTTCTGCATCTCTTAATGCCCTACTGAAAAAGGTAATGGGTTGTTCTAAGCCTTCAACGTTCTTCTGCAATAAAACTATTGCTACTGTATCAAAAGATGCAAAAGAAAAAATAAGAAAGTCCTTGGACTAGTCGGGGCTGATAAGAACCAAGGATTCTGTCAAGGCTTTCTTTATTTTATCAAAAGAATCACAGGCCTCAATATTCCATTTGATTTCACTATCCTTCCTCAGCATGGCTGTGATATACTTAACTAACTCAACACAATTTGACACAAATCTTCTCAAAAAGTTGATTTTTCCTAGAAAAGATTGTACCTCTTTTTTATATCTAGGGAGTGACAAAGTTTGTATAGCCTCAACCATTTTGGAATCAATCCTTACTCCTTCAGCTGACATGATATGACACAATAATTTTCCTTCTTTCATGGCAAACAATGATTTTTTCGGATTCAAAGAGAGGCCAAATTTTTTGCATTTCAAGAAATCCTTTCTTAAATGATCACAGTGTTCCTTATCAGACTGAGAATACACAGTTATGTCATCCAAATAGATAAAAACAAACTTATCCTTTTCTCCAATAAATGCTATGTCCATAGCTCACTGAAAAGTTTCCCCTGCGTTCATCAAACCAAAGGGCATCTTGTCATACATAAATGTCCCCCAGGGAGTGGTGAAGGTCTTCTTCTCCCTGTCTTCTGGAAAAACAGACACCTGATTATATCCAGAGAATCCATCAACCATATACATCTTGGATGCTCCTATCACCTTCTTTAATATGTGCTCCATCTTGGGTAAAGGATAATTATCCTTTTTTGAGCTTCTGTTCAAATTTCAAAAATCGAGACAAAGTCTGATTTCCCCATTTGTTTTTCTTACTGGGACCAAATTGGCTACCCATTCGGAATACCTCAAAGGAATGATAATTTTTTCATCTAAAAGATTTTTAACTTCTTTCTCCATGACATGAGGCAACATAGGATTGATTTGCCTCAACTTTTTCCTGAATGGTTTGGTGTTTTCTTTTAATGGGATATTTTGCTCTATTATGTTTGTGTCATAAGTTCTAAGATCTTCATAAGTCCAAGCAAATACATCAGCAAATTCTTTCAACAACTTAGTGTATTCTTCGCTTTGTGTTTCTGATAGGCTGCTTGACAATTTGACATATTTTGGATCCCTTTCAATGCCCACATTGCACTCAGTGATATCAGCATCATCAGTGGATATCTTCCCTTTCAATGCCACATCATTCCCATCAAATAATATTTCCAAAGGAACTAGTCCCTTTGGTATATGATTGCTAGGCAGCTGCACAATATGATGATTAGAAATTTTATTGAGGAAAACATCAGCATGAGGAGTGATTTCTGGATCATGATCCTGATCAATGTGTAATGCAGAAAATTCATCAACAGTCTCAAGAAAATTTTTAAGCTCTAAATCATCTTGGAACACCTTCCAATATTTTACATTGTCTGGTATAGAAGGCTTGTATTTGACTTCTACGTCATACTTTATTTTTGGTGGTATGGGAATTCTGAAGTTTCTTGTTGATACAGCCAAATAATCACACACAAAATTCTCTTCTCTAGGAATGAATGATATATTAAAAGCAGAGAAAAAATTGTCCACTAAATCCCATACTTCATTTTTCTAAGATCTAAGCCTAGGATGCTTTGTTTGATATAGATTTTTAATCTGATGGACTATCAATTTAGAATCCCCAAATACTGAAAGCTCCTCTATCCCCATGTCTTTTTCTACCCTCAAACCCAAGACAAGAGCCTCGTACTCTGCCACATTATTAGTAGACTCAAATTCTAGTTTATATGACAAAGATATAGTTTCTTGAGTTGGTGAGACAAAGATCACCCCAGCACCAACACCTTCCTTGGAAGAGGCTCCATCAAAGAACATCTTCCATACAGAAGTAGTTAGAGGAGGCTCTTCAAAAAAGTTTATGGACTTTTTTATGATTTCTAAAGGGGCTTCTGGGGCATTGGTGAGCTACAAAATACTAGATCCCAGATCTGTATCAAAAGCAAAAACAGGGTGATTGGTGGGGTTTGTTTTATCACTAATGATGTAAGACAATTGGGCTTCCCTGTAAAGTATTCTATTATCTCCCCCAAAAACAGGAATAGTAGCATAAGAAAGATCCATCTGCAAGGTTCCCCCAAGTCGTTTGATCCAGGATCTTGATAAGAGCATACCAAACTTGGGGGGAACATTGACAACTATAATATCCATAAGTATACTCTTCATGGGCAGATGAAATAAGGTCACCACCATATCCTTAATGACTCCAAGACATTTTATTTTTCTAGAGTCAAAATAATATAAATCATAATAGGTCTTTGTGACTTCTAACCCAAGTTCATCCATAACAAATTTTGGCATAAGATTGTGGGATGCCCCTAAATCCATGAGACAATTGTGTAGCACCTTATCATGTATATTTAGTGAAGTATAAAAATGTGGGGATGAGTCATCTTTGTCTTCTATCAAAGGACCTAAAATCGCTGCTAGTTTTTCATCTAGCAGATTTATGGAATCAATGGCATTTGAAGATGTTTTTGGCTGTAACATTTTGGATAAATATTTTCTAAAATCCTCATTTTTTATCAATTCCGAAAAAGGTACAGGGATCTTTATTTTCTGGATCGCATTCTGAAAACTAAAGGAAGGGGAAGGCTTCAAGATCTCTTTGGTTTCAAGAGGAGGATCTCTTATCATAACTTGTGGGTTTTGAGCATCTTTTTCCTCGCTGCTCACTGTCAAAGCCTTGGCAGGATCTTCTTTTTGAACTAGCTGATTAGGGGCTTCAGTTTTTTCTTCATTCTTCTTAGATATCAAATTATATCTTCCAGGATTCTCCTTTTCTTTCTCCCCCTTTCTTAACTCATTAATTTAAATATTCATTAAAGATTTCTCATAAGAGGATTGAGTTAAGTGTGGGGATGGGGAAGTATCACCTAAATAGTGAATCTCAGGATCAACTTCAACCTCCTCTTCTTCTTCATCCGCCACCAGATTATTTTGCAAAGGATCTTGTACCCTCTAATCATCTCTCTCTCTATTTCTGGGAAGGATTTGGGGAGAATTATTGGGTCTCCTGAAATAACCTCTATTTTCATTGTTTTGATCATTTCTATATGGATGTCTTCCTTCTAATTTCAATTTCTCAATTTCGATGGAGAGAGATTTTACTAATTTGGCCAGCTCATCTACCTGAGAATGGACAATAGAGGAATCAAAAGTTGAAGCTTCATCTTTGTTTTTTATCCTATCCCTATCATATTTTCCCCTGAGTTTATCTGATGCCACTATGTTGGATTCTACCTCTAAGGCAACATCTTACATATGAACCAAACAAGGTGACCTTCTTTCTCTCAAAAGGAGGCAGAATTCGGAATCAAAAGCACTCGAATAAGTGATTTTTTCCATGGTTTCAGTGGGTTTCATCTCATCAGGGATTTTCTTGTACATTTTGTTAAATCTTTTAGAAAAGTCAGAGACAAACTCTCCTTCTTTCCTTTTCAAAGATCCAAATTCAGTGATGTAGTACAAAATATCCTTTTTGTCACCCCAATGCCTCAATACTAGTAATGGATCCAGGGGCCAGACCCCTAAACCACTTCCCAGCCTCATCAAAGAGGCTTTGGACGAAAATCCTCATCTAAACATCTTCATTTTCAATATTTTGGTTATATGCATAGCTATAGAAGGCAACAATATGTTCCTCAGTTGTTGCATCTTCTTCTCCCATAAACTTAGGCATGTATTTAAAATAATCTTCAAGGGGAAGAGCATTCAGTGGCTGAGGTAAAAGTACAGGAGCATATCTTGTAGCCACTATGACATCCATCCTATTAGTAGAGGGGTTAACAACTGCCATTTGAATTTGGATTCTTGGTGAACAAGAAGGAGAAGGAGACGTGACTCTATGTATAGTAGGAGAGGAAGGAATGGATGAAGGGGGGGCTTCAATTTTCACAATAGGAGTCTGAGTTTCTGAAGAGGATGGTAAGGTCTAGGAGGGAGATGAAGTTCCTACTTCTTTGGCAGAAATTTTTTTAACAGAAAGAGGTGTAGAAAAATCTAAAGTAGGGAAATCTTCAAGACTATCAAGACTGAAACACTTCTCAATATCAGGGGGATAAAATATATAAATGTTTTCCTCTTTCGATTCAGTCTCAAAGAAAGTGTATTCAACAAGAAACTCTTCAAAATCATTCTTTTTAGATACTTCAACAGAAGATAAAGGAAGATTACTTGATAAAACAACTGGAGTATCAAGAGAAGAATCAGGGAACTGACCAGAAGCACTTGTAGCATCAGCAGATTTTTTTTTTTGGGAATCTTTTCCCTTCTTGATTATCTTCTCTAGGTCAGCCTCAGGTGGTACCAAAGGTAGCCATGGATTTGATCTCGTATGTTTTC
>JASDQU010436337.1:43718-55771 GCA_032191745.1 Picea mariana | reverse complement strand
ATATTGGAAATGTTGTGTGTATTGTAAGGTTCTAATATGACATTAATTACATCATTAATCCCTTGACATCAATGAAAAAGGGATGTTGCATGTTGATGAAAATTAATGGTTACCCTAATATAAACATTTTTGAATGTTGCTAAGCTAAGGAAATAAATTCGGGATTGTTACCTTATGTTTATATCCCTTTTGAAAAATTATCAATTAATCTTCAAGAAATATGTTCTTGAGATCAATGTTGTTTTTTTATGTTGCTTATGATAAAGAAATATAAAATATTTATATCAGAAAAATATAAACAGTTTGATGAACAATCATGAAAATAGAAAAATATGAAACAAGATCACACATATAATCCAAAATGAGAGCTTAAAACCATCATGTGATTGTATTCATTCGGTTATGGAACACTACCAAATACGTTCTTTCATACCTAGAATGGGTAAGGACCAGGAAAATACTTAGAAGTCAAAGGTTACATAATCACAAAGATGATTGGTGCCTCCCAGTAAAACCAAGACTAAAGAAAATAACTAGATTAACAAGCCACAATTTAAATAAATAATTAAATATTAATAATAATAAATGATAACAGTATAATAAATATTAACTGATAGGCGGGGACCCCCTAAAAACTCTTTTGTTTAATTTTCAAATAATTCCCTTGTTCCTCCAAAAATAATTATACCATCAAACATCATATCCCAACCAATCATCATATGAAATATCTCAAACAGATACTAGTGACTCCCCAAATACCACATATATGCAAGTATATTTATAAAAAATAAATATGTCAATCTGCTGTCCCAAAAATGTTATTGTAAAATATCTAAAAATAGTGAGGCATAAATCTATCCCAAACACATTGTTATCCAAAAATAACAAAGTCTGTCCCAAAATAAATAAATTATTTCTCAACAGTGAAACCAACGTAACATAACACCATGAAATCAAAAAACATATTTCTTCTGTGAGGCGATTTTCCTTTGTCCACTTCCATGAGATTTGGTTACTTTGAGGTCCTTTGGATCTGCATGGATAGAATCTTTACCCTTTTTTGTTGATGCTTCTAGATGAATATCTCCAAAAGAAATACATATGTTCTCAATTTTTGGGTGCTAGGAGTGAGAAGTGATTGAGTGAGAAGATGTGATAGATTGGTCAGACTCGACATAATGGCAAGGTTGTTTTCCTTTGTTAGGACATGGTTCTTGGACTTAGGACTCTATCTTTTTCAGTGGTTGGTTTGAATGATCATGATAAGTAATTGACTCAATATATTGGTAAGGCCATTTAGGTGGAGGTGGAGGTAATGGAAGTGAGACTATAAGACATCCACAAGCTTGATTTTAAGGAATATTAACAACATCATTCCAACCATCATTGGCTGAGATTTATGGATATAAAGACACATGAGGTTGCATAGGTATACTGGAGATGCTATGGTGAGGTTGCAAAGGTGGTATTTCATGTGTAGGATGAGGTTGAATCGCTCTTTTCCCAACTAGATTTAAGAATCCTATTTGTAAGAGTTGATTAAACTCTTCAGAATCATTGTCAAAGTGAATGGAAAAACAAAGTCTTTTTTCCCCCTTTCCAAAACTCATTTGGAATTCTTCCTCTTCCATGGTTGCTTCTACTGAAAATGATCATTTGTATAAATTGCAAGGCTAAATCATAATACACATATAATAGCAAGTGAAACATCAAGTACCATTTGCATAAACATATTTTGGAAATAGATTCGACTTGACATCAAGAAATCATGCATACAACGAGGATAGAGAGAAAGGAATAGCTTTAAGAAAAACATTCACCTCTTCTTTGGAATTCTTAATCACCTCATTCAATTCGTGATTATTCGTGATTAATTCATGAAAAAGGAAAAGATGACAAGGAGAATACTAACAAATGTTCAAAACAATAGCATATCCATCATCCAACATACCACAAAGTCCAAATATCTACCAACAATCATTTCATGTATGCCATGTCAAACTTTAATCCAACACTGCTAATCTTTCACCACCAAAATAATTTCTTATGTATTAGGGGGAAGGAATTTGAACTAAAATGAAAATGGAATTTGTGAATTGGGAATGAATTATGGAAAATGAGATTATGAGGAAATTGGCCCTCAATAACCCTAACAGAGTCCATCAAAATAATCACCCTGTAATATATCTTTTCAAACTCTTCCCTTGATCATAATTTAATTGACCAAAATATACCTTTGTTGTTAAATACGAAGATTAGACTAATGGAGAAAATATTTATTTCATACAACACGAGGAAAATAGTGACAAATTTTAAAAATGATAAATGGAATTGGTAATTAGGGTATAATTTATGTAAAGTGATAATATGAGGTGGTTGGTCTCGTGTGCATAAACAAACATTATAATTCTTAAACAATCAGTGATATCCTTATTTTAATGCTAGATATCTTCAACTTAACTCAAGAAGCCACATTAATGGTTAGCAATTCATATGTAACACCATAATTTATATATCACGGAATTAAATAACCATTGAGTAAGCTTACAAAAAAATATATGCCAAAAAAAATAATATAACCTTCTAACAACAATGTAGTGTAATCAGGTTTGGTCCTTGTTGGATAATTTTTAATTTGACCCCGAAACATAACCCTCAAACCATAATCCATCAAATATGTCCTTTAAAAAACAACCGAATGTATCATGAATACAACTTATGTCACCACTGTATAACATATACATTCAAACAATAAGGTTCAAAATGTTATGGTCGAGATGTTATACATTCAAACGATAGGGTTTTAGAAATGTTATGGTCGAGAAATGCATAGTTTGTGCGACGTCAACCAACGATCTTTACGAGCTAGCTATGGAACATGAGGATTAGAAATCGAATAAGGAACTTTCTTTATTTTGAATAAAAAATAACCATAGTCAGAGACTATCCTTTCCATATGAAAGAAATGCATAGGTGTCGTAGCAGATAAAAAAATGAAAAACCCATGTAGGTCAGGATCCCAAACAAAGGTCTATGTGTCACAAACAATTTCCTTTAAAACCCAAATTTAACCAGGAGGTAATACATTCAAAAGACCGATAATATTAGAGTATAAGCGTTTAAAGTAGGGTTTCACAATGGGGTAAACGATTGACAAGATGAATTTGAAATGAAATTCCTTGATAGTGTGTGGATGAATAAAACAAGTAGAGGCATTTCACGACGTTGGTTCAAAAACCCATAATTTGTAAATGATATATCCATAGAGGGAAAAACAAATATGAGTATTCTACACATTTCGATCCAAGTATGAGGCATAAAAAAATAAGGAGGAGGCTGTTATAGTATCCCCATAAAAATAAATTGACTCAAGAGACATGTAACAAGTTGACACAACCATGACTAATATAACATTTTTAGGATGGGATTAATCTCAAAACCATGAAACTTAGTAAAATTCTTTGCATATGCAACAAAATGAGTCCAAACCTAAACAACATGTTCATTCACCAATCAAACATAGCTATTTTCCAAACTATAACTAGAAATAAAAATATGCATTTGATGGGTGTGAGCTATATTAACATACCTTTCTCTTAGCACTCTTATACCTCCGAAAAAAAAGAGTTTCAGTTTCTAGCAACAATCACAACCAGGGCACGGGACAACGTTGTTGTTCCAGAGCTCTCAAAAACTCAAATGAAAAAATGAAATTCCAAACATTGCGAGGGTGACAAACTCAAATGAATGTTCGTGTCCCTTGCATTCAATGCATGGGATGTCACATTCTCCCAAAACCACTAACTCAATAACTTTTTAATCCAAATCATATTTACACTAACAAAAACCACCAATAATATGTCGTATAATCATGCCAAATAATAAGTATCATGTGTCATATAACCATGTCATCAAACAATATCTCAATGCCAACTCAAATGATGACCTAAATTCACCAACCCTAGACTTTTAATTAAACCACATTCATCGTAATTTAAACAATGCAACTCGTATATACATGTCAAAACAAATGATGAAAGGAAGGTCCAAGAGATGGCATGTGCATGTTAAGCCCTAATTCGTAGAACATTACCCCTTAATTGGAGCATATTATATTAGTATTGTTATTTTATTTATGTCGGCTTGGGTCCATTAGTTGTAATTGTACCTCCTAGTCTCATATATATATCAAGGAGACATTTTCATTTGGAATCATCTTCTAATTGTGAATTCATATGATGTATAAGGAGATTTCCCCCTCGAAGAGGTTTATTATCCGACTTTATCTCTTTTTCAAGGTGTTGAGTAATTATTATGAGGTTTTTATGATATTTTGATAGTTGGTTCTGAACATTTGGTATTAGAGCTAGACAATCCTCGGGACTTGCATCTTCAAAACAAGTCTTCTTGGAATTTTAGCTACAACTTTTTTGATAGAAGGTTTCAATATATATAATTTCTATGGTGTAGAGGTGACCTATAGATCTAATTTGGGTCCATATCTATGAAATTGGTTCGCTATATGTTTGGAGATACATTCTGTTCAAGTTAGGGTTTTTGACTAGTCTTAAAACTAGTATGAAACAAGTCTTCTTGGATTTTTTTCTCCCAATTTTTTCCATCTTAGTTTCAAGTTCAAAAATTTTATAGTAACAAGGAATAATAGTGAAATATAGTGTGTACAAATTTCATCCCTTGATTCATTGTACTCTGAAAGTTATTCCTTGAGGAAATTAGGGTTTTTGGCTGGTCCAAATTTCAATCTAAAACAAGTGTTCTTGGGAAAACTATTATATTTGAAGCTAAATACCTCCAAATTCAGTGAGACATATTTCATTGGTTAGGTTATGGACTGAAGTTGTACAGATACAAATTTCAAGTTTGGAAGTGAAGATAGTGACACGTGGAAGTTTGTACAAGTTCACTCTCCTTAAAAGAAACAAAATCAACACATCTTGGGAAAGTTATCATAAAATTCCATTGGAGAATCCAATCTTGGTATAAACTATCGAGTTGGAAAGAAGAAACATCAGGCTACCTCAGGTAGAAATTTTAGACTCATAAGGGATGAAATTTCATAGATACAACAAAATAAAGTCCAACTAGCAAAACAGTCTTCAAATTAGGGTTTTAAAAGGTGTGTTTTGCTTTTGGAAATTTGCATATCGTTTTACTAGAAGATTCAATTGGGGTGATTCAAAAAGTGGGATAAAGTGGGATAAAAGGATTATCACATAAATTTGGGAGAATCTTAGGGTTTTTTAGGTAAATATGTATTTGTTATGTTTTAATGTTGTTATTTGGTTATTTTCAAATTACATGAGCATTCAATGCATTTCTAAAACAACAACATAAATAGGATCACCGAAACACAATCACAAGGTACAAATTTTTTTATCGTGGGAAACCCTCATGGGGGAGAAACCCAAAAAACATTCCTCAATAACAGATTTCCAATACAATGCCAAGACAAATACCAAAACACCAAGAATAAACCAAGATTGAGCATGTGCCCCTCTTCTCCTTCTTTCTGCAACTACAACTTCCTTCAAGATATGCGCACTAGATGAGTGAGTGTGAGTGTTTATAAGTGAGGCACCATCCTCACATATAAATACTAGTTGAGGAGGCACTAGGATTATGTCTCTTCACTTAGTAGGTTCGACTTCTTCTAGGAGTGGTTAAAACCCCTTTATAAAAACTAGGGGCCAACTTTACAAATACCACCATATAAATATTATTTGAACAATCCACAAAATGGGATTTGGTATTATACAAGACCCAACATGATAAATCCACAAAAGGTTATTTGATATATAAGATAATAACTCAAATATAATTAGAATATTCTTCGAAGTTACAATATTTCAACACTCCCCCTTAATGAGAAGGGTATTCTATTGACATGACCCAATACAACATCATCAAGAGAAGGAGAGGGAAACATCATCATCATCATCTGGAATACTGAATGACACATCTATAAATCATTAAATTTTTTTATCATTATCAATATCATCATCGTTTACAACATGGAGTTGGAGTAACGTCATCATTATCATCATCAACATGAAGCTAAAACATTAACATCAATAGCATGAAGCTAGAAAAACATCATCACCAACAACATAAAGATGGTACAACAACACGAGGCTAAAACAACATCATAAACATATGAAAACAGAATGAGGCAGGTGCAACAACAAAATTTTTGTGGTACTATGACAGACAATCCTTACTGGACCTTCAGGATCTTCCCAGGAATCATAAGATTCCATAAGATATAAATCCTAATAGGATACCACGTGGTACTCTGATAGAGCGTCCTTACCGGACCTTCGGGATATTCCCAGGAATCATAATATTACGTAGGATATAAAATACTAATAGAGATACCACTACTGACCACAACTAGCATATACATGCATAGGTACTCTGACAGACCATCCTTATCAGACCTTCGGGATCTGCCCAGGGATGATCAATCCCCTAGGATATAAAATCATAATGGAGCTACCCGTTGTTGGTTAGGATACCATAGTATCATTAGAATCACTCCACCTTTCGAATGAGGTCCTTTCATAAAATACCAATCTTTCCCCGAAGTACTCAAACTTCAAACAAGACAGAGGCTTGGTCAACACATCTACAACCTGCAGATTTGTGCCAACATATTGGAGCTTTACTACTCCCCTCTACACCATATCACAAATGTAGTGATACCAGATCGCTATGTGCTAAACTTATCATGGAACACTGGGTTCTCCTTCATATTTATAAAACTCTAGTTATCACATACAATCACAGTGGCTTCCATCTCCAGATCAGACAAACCTGTTAACAACTTTCGAAGCCATATGGCTTCACAAATGGAGGAACATGCTGCAATTTATTCTTCTTCTATCGTGCTGAGAGAAATACTAGATTTCTTTATGATTTTCCATGAAGTCATGGCTGAAACCAAACTAAAACAACATCCTAAAGTGTTCTTTCTATCTGAGACACTTCCAGCCTAATTTGAGTCAATCTAACCACACAGTCTTAAGTCATGATCTCCACTATAATAGAGACCATAATCCAACGTACCCTTAAGGTATATCATCACATGCTTTGCAGCTACAAGGTGAACATGTCCAAGCTCCACCAGATATTGACTCAAGGTGTTTACAACAAAGAATATATCTTTCCTGGTATTCATCAGATACATCAACAAACCAATAATCTGTCTGTACAGAGTAGCATCGACCAAGTCTGATGAATTATCAACCATGAGATTCAATTTTTTTCCATGGGTATGTTCATGAATTTACATTCCGACATGTCAAATATCTTCAGTATTTCAACTGCATACTTCCCTTGGTTAAGAAATATTTTCTCTGGGATCTGCCAAACTTCAAGACCTAAGAAATAATGCATCAGTCCTAGGTCTTTCATCTCAAACTCTTTAGCAATATTATTCTTGCAATCTGTGATGATATTTTCTTCTCAAGTCAAGAATAAATCATCCACATATAATAGTAATATGAATGGATCATCATTCATTACCTTGAAGTAAAGGTTAGAATCAAGTTTACTCTTGGTAAAGCCCAATCTTGTTAGGAAAATATTAATTCTTCCATACCATTCTCTAGGAGATTGCTTCAACTTGTACAGATCTTTCTTCAACCTATAGACATGAGTCTTTCTATATTCAAGTTCAAACCCTCGTGGTTGTTCTATATACACTTCTTCTTCAATAACACCATTTAATAAGGTTGTTTTCACATCCATATGGTGTAACTTCCACTATCTTTTGGTTGCAATAGCTATGATGGTTCTAATACAAGTGTATCTGGCTACAAGAGCAAATGTTTCTACATATTCAATACCTTGCTTTTGAGAAAAACCATGAGACACGCATATTTCCTTATGTTTTTCAATACTTCCTTATGTTGCATGTTTTATTTTGTATATCCACTTGGAAGATACCACATATTTGTTATTTGGTCTAGGAACTACTTACCATACATCATTCTTTATGATGGACTAATATTATTTTGTCATGGCATCCGTCCATTCTTTATTCTAAATGGCTTCTTCAATGAAAGTAGGTTTCTTTTCTACGAGATCACACATCAAGGCCATATAGCTAGAGAATAGTTTAGGTTTCTTCCTTTGTCTCATGGTTTCTTCTGGGGCACCATGCTTCTCTGCATCTTGAATAAGTTCTCTCACCTAGGATCGATTTCTCTTTTAAGAGATCATCATGTGGGGAGATTCTTGAGATTCTATCATACAATGATCTTCTGGAATCTCATCATCAAGGGTAATTGTAACTTCCCTCACTGGTTCTACAACTTTGGGAGCTACATGTTCTTCCTCATATACTTCTTCAAGCTCGGATTTCCTTGATCTTTTGAGTGTTTCATCTTCATCAAAGGTTACATCTATGTTGATCTAAATATGATGGTAACCTGGTATGTAAATTTTGAAGGCCTTAGAGACCTCACAGTATCCAACAAATATTCCCTTCTTTCCTGAAGGATCGAACTTAGTTCTCTTTTCTATTGGAATGTGTACAAATACTGGACAACTAAATATTTTTATATGGCTTACTTTTGGATTCTTTCCGGTCAACCAAATATTTTTATATGGCTTACTTTTGGATTCTTTCCAATTGCATTATAAGATAATTTGCTTTGGACATATACTGATGTTCTTTCTACTTCAGCCCATAAGTGCATTGGAATATATTGATCGTGAATCATAGTCTTTACTACTTCCATAATCATTATATTCTTTATTTCCACTACACCATTTTGTTGAGGATTATAGGGAGTGGTGAGCTCCCTCTTAATCCCAACATCTCTGCAAAATATTCCAAATTCATTTGAAGTGTACTCTCCTCCATTTTCTGACCTAAGTATCTTCATTATCCTTTTGGAGAGGTTTTCTACCAAGGCTTTGAATTCCTTGAACTTTCCAAGTACTTCNTGAAATCAAAAGATGAAGTACTTGGAAAGTTCAAGGAATTCAAAGCCTTGGTAGAAAACCTCTCCAAAAGGCTTTGAATTCCTTGAACTTTCCAAGTACTTCATCTTTTGATTTCAAGAAATAAACCCAATTCTTACTAGAGTAATTATAAATAAAATATACATAGTATACATACCCTCTCAGAGAGGTTGATGGCATTGGACCGCATACATATGAGTGGACAAGTTCCAAGATTCTTTCTACTTTATTGTCTCTCTTTGGAAAAGGATCCTTTATGTTCTTTCCTTGTGAACATCCCTTGCATACACCTTCAGGATCAACCTTCAATTATGGTAAACCTGTAACTATCTTGCTTACATATGGTAAGGATTTTTAGTTGATGTGAGCTAGTCTTATATGCCAAATTTCATAAGGACTTTCACTAGAGTGAGCCAAAGCTACATCTGATTGACCTTCTAACTTCTACAATCCACCTTATTTTGTTCCAATAACAACTACATCTTCTATAGTTTTTCCTTTAGGCCACATAAGAAATTCATCATCTATGAATGCAACTCTGAAACCTTTCTTATCTAGAGCTAAGATAGAAAGTAAGTTATTTGTCAAACCTGGTACATAAAGTACATCCTTCATTCTCATCGAAGTTCTTGAATCAAGTTTGTAGGTGGATTCTCCCATTCCTTTGATAGGGTATTGATAATCATCTCCAAGTGAAACTTTCTAGGGGAATTCCTTTTCTGTAAGGATCGAAATAATGTCTTTCTGACTTGTCATGTGCTTAGAGGCACCGCTATATATGAGCCAAGTATCCTCTCTAGGTGTCACAGATACTGAGAGGGATGAAAACAAAACATGATCTTCAATATATTTTTTAGTCAACTTCTTGGGTGGCTCATAATCTTTAGTTGCATGGGTATGGTTTTTATAGGATAAATCAGTATATGTAGACACTAACTGATCTCCCTAGATCCACCTATATCTAGAAAAAAACACACCAAAACATGATGCTTTCCTTAAGTTTTAGATATTGAATTTACTAACTAAAGAGGGATAGGTGACATATCATTTAAACGCCACTTCCTCTCACCATCCTACCTCTGTTTCGATGCTCATACAATGATGAACCTGAAAAAGAACGCAACCAACCAAAGTGATAGTAATAGCATAAACTCAATATAAACCTATGTATGTGATCAAGGAATCATACAATAAAACACAACAAGCTTTATAGGAAAGAATCATATTATTGTATCATATTAAATGTGAGAGAGAGATTACAACCATGGCCTTGATGAATTAAGGTTTCTTCCAACTATCCTTCGTTCCCCACACACTTCCACTTTAAGAATTCTGAGAGAATGGATCTGATAATATTCACAATCTATCTTGACAAAATGGCTCATCTAGACAAGCTAACAATCTCCAAATCTCAATCCAATCCAAGCTCCAAAAACAAAAGCTAACCTTCTCCATGAGAGCTCCTCTCCTTTTATAAGTTGAAGAGGATAAGGTGAGGAGGTTAGGATGATCCCACTAAATCATGAAAGCGATTAAGATCCAAATGATTCAGATGCCACCTCACCACGAAAGTTTCTCCTTCTAGAAGCATCGAGAAGATGCTCGTTTTTCCCACGTATGAGCATTTTCTCACCCTGCCTATATAGAAACCTGCGAACACTTCATGACCTAGCTATGGTGCAGCCTGTGAAAATCAGGCATTTTCACACCCTACCTATATAGAAACTTGGAAATATACTCTTTAATAGGGTTTTTACAAAGGAGAATGCAACTTCTTTTCTCAGGAAAAGTTCTTCTCCCTTATTTCTTCAGGAACTCAGGCCACTGACCTCTCTGAAGGAAACAAATAGGTTTACATCATTAAAGGTCATAGGGATGACGAAAATAATGTGTAATAGAGAGCCCCCCAAAGTATGAAGTTAGAACAGAGTGATAGCTAAAATACTTTGTCGAGTGTGTGTAGGGAACAAGGAACAGTCGGTCGAAAACTTGCCAACAAAAAAGGAAATACAGTACAATAATATATCATCATTGAGGTACAAATTCCCATACTCATAATACAAATGAATCATAGCATAAATGTCGACATGCGAAGATCCATGTCAGGTAAGATAGGTCATGGCCACCGGACATACACTGTGGATCCATGCCAATTTGACTCAAATGTGAACATAGCCACCAAAAAATACACTGTGGATCTATGTGTTAAAGACTCAAATTTGAACATAGCCATGAGACATACAATGTGGATCTATGTAACAGTTCAAACTGAATATACTCAAACATAACCTATATCTGTCAGAAAAGATCCAAGGTCTTCATCTCCACCACTCTATAGTATGAATCTAACCATGCGAATACATGTGTCGAAGTTGAACATGGTAGAAACCACTTGATTACCGGTCATTAGTGAATACCATTAAAAAGTGTGAGGGAAATCACCATTAATGTCAATGAATCCCAAGGTACACTAATACAATCCAAAGAATGTGAATTAATGAGCTGAAGTCGAACACTCAGAGGAATCTCCCGATTAGGGGTCAATAATGAAAACCCACTATCGAAAGCGGTGAAACCTGCCATTGAGGCATGCAAGTTCCAAGGTACCAATTAGTTTCTAAGTCTAATTCCTGGATAATGAGTTGAAGTCAATAGGAAAAGACTTGTCACAAGAGGGCCTTAATGTATCGCACATCAATGACATGAAACAAGTAACAATATTTGATGTAGATCAGAGTAACAAGTGATTCAGGACTGACTCGGGGATGGCCGATGCAATAGAAGGCTTTGAGGACTGTAGGAATGGCCGATGCAATAGAAGTCTTTCCATGTTGAACTTCTCTTTGAACATATTGACGACACGACAACTGTCCTGGAAACACTGACTCAACAACAGGGATCATAGACCAATTTGTAATCTTATAAAGGAGTATGATAAAGAGACAAGTGGATTTTCCAACCTAGACTTAAAGAGAGTGAAAGGTTGTCATGTTCAAAAGTGACTCTTCCACAGAATATAGGTTTAGATGCATTTATTTCCCAATTTTTCCCCCACAATTTCT
>JASDQU010436337.1:21360-41589 GCA_032191745.1 Picea mariana | reverse complement strand
ACGGATGGCCTCATAACTTGGAGGAGGTTCCACGAGAGAAGGAGGAATACCCACCGGCATGGTATATTCTGTATCAACGAGAAAAACATGGGTAGTATCGGGTTTACTCTCTAACGAGAGAGTAGGATCGACTGATGACGAGATTAGATCGACCACTTGGGTTGCATTCGCTAAGGGGAAAATGGGGTTGACAGATGGAAATGAATCGACCACTTGGGTGACACTCTATAAAGGGAGAGTGGGATTGACCAAGGATGGGATCGGATCAACCGCTTTAGTTTCACTCTATGAGGGGAGAGCGGGATTGACCGAGGATGGTATCGGATCAACCACTTTGTCAACTAGTTCAACTAAGGACATGACCAGATTGACGACATGATCAACCAAATTGACCGATGAAGGGACCAGAGTGATCATTCCATCAACTATAGGGGGGTCAAGAGTAAGCTTGCAATAAGCAGCTGGAAGTTGAGGCTATGAAATAGTCATGTCTTCCAGTAATTTTGAGGCATCATCCATACGAGGGAAAATATAAGTGAGATGAATCCCCTTGCATAACATGCATGGGAACTTGACTCTACTTTTCTTCTTCCCAATGGTATCTTGACTAGTTGACGGGAGGTGATCAACATGTTGTTCAGAGGCTGACGACATGGATTGGTCAAGGTGTGTAGACCATACTTCTATAACCTTAGATAGACCAGGGCAATCCTTAAGAAGATGGCTACCCTTACAAATCCTGCAAGGGTACTTGGGCTTATGAGTTGTTTGGGTGATCTTGACGTCATCAACACTCCCAACACAATTAATAGTAACTGGTTGTTTTCCATCATGTTTGACGATGGTTGGAGGTTTTGACCCTTGTTTATCTTTCTTCTTCTTAATCTTTCTTTTCTTCTTCTTATTCACTGGGTTACTAGCTTCATAACTTTCACTCAACGAAGAAGCTGAAACGGAAGGTGACCTTGCAAGCGAAGAAGGCGAAGAAGACCTTACTGGTGAATAAGGTGAAGGATCAACATGAGGTTGATGCTCTTGGGGGGAATTACTTGTGACTGAAGCACTAACTGCATTTGATATTACCTGAGTGGAAAACAACCATACCGGTAATCCAATCGTGAGACCTGGAATGTTCAAAGTAGCGATGTGATGGGGACCAACATTTCTGTAAGAAGGAAAAAAAAAAGGTTCCCCTGGAAAAGGGGTTCCTTCATTGTTCATTTTGGGAACTGACACCATATAAAACAAATCCAACCTAGATTCTGCTAGGGAAAACAAACAACACACGCTAAAAATCTAGGAAGCAAGAAAACAAATAAAACCTTCTCACAATGAGCACACTAGTTGGTGATGAAATCCAACATCGTGGGAACAAAGTAAGAAGGGGTTCAGATAGAGCGGGTGGAAAATTTACATTGACGACCTGCTTAATAGACTTACACCCTGGTGCAAGCTCCCACACATAATCGTGGGTATACCCTCCAAGGAGCCTGAGTGAGTTTGGCCAACGTCGATTCCAAGTACCATGAATACTTGCCCCTCCACAGTCACCTCATGTAAAGAACCTAGAGAGATAGGCCACTAAGGTTACCAATTACTACAGTGATGCCTGGGGAAACAGTTGACAGTCCGATCCACGTGCAAAGGCAGGGTATCTAGCCCGAAATCAAATAGAAAGGCTTACACTCATAATTTTGGGTATACCTTCAAGTGACCCCCATAATATGCACAATATATACACCAAGACCAACAAAGCAGGGTGAGTAACTCTGCCAGTCTTAATGCGACCTCGTGATTGACCCTTGTGTGAGAAGGGATTCCCTGGACAAAATGTAGTAAGTGGATTTAACTCTCCCTATCACAAGATACTAGGTTTGTTTGCAGCTTTGGAAAGTTATCTTTCACACGTATTCCAAAGCCCTACAACTAATCTAATGTAGGTTTTCTACCAGAAAATATAAAAATGTCTAATCAATTTTTATAAGCACTTTATTTTTAAGGCTATTGTTACTCAAAAGGAAGATGGCGCGGACAATATGGTGTTTTGACTGACTCGAAAGTTATGCAAAGAGATGAAGATGCAATCTTTTCATTTCGATGATAGCTATGCTACGAGAAGGAGAAAACATTTATCATTCCCGGATGCATAATGTCCCAACATTTTTAAAAAACTCATCAATATCAATATCTTTAAGAAATGAGCAAAATAGATTGTACACCAATACACGATTGTACACCAATACACGATTGTACACCAATAGATTGTTTAATTTAATTATTAATGCCAATCTTAATGACATACCATTTAATTCATCTCAACTTACCAGTGAACAAGCGTATCAATTCGAACGATCCATTTTTTACCTACAATCATGGTCACTTACATTATGTGCATACCTCATCCGATCCTTCATATGGTGCTTCATCTGGTCATCCAGATGGCACCCTATCCGGTCTTCCAAATCGCACTCCATATGGCACTCCTGTGAAAATGGAAATTATCCTCATTGTAATGGAAGTTTACCCATAGCACTCAGCATGGGAAATTTTTGACAATCATGGTGAAAAGGAGCATGGATAGGATAAGTGTGAATAGAATGATCCATTATTAATTTCCTTGTCATTGTTCTTGTAAACTCTAAAACAATTTGTTCCTCTATCTATAGGCATGTGTAAGACAAATTTGTAGTGAATATTTAACAGTCTGTAATTGACACAAAGAACCATTTAAGTGGTCTTTCAAAGAAATGTACAACATGATTATAACACACAGTGATGTCAACAATATATAATTTGGCATTTCAATACAAATAATTGTTGATATAATAGCACATAATATCGTGAAAACAATATAACAAATTTTTTGCAAAGATTCTACTTCTTCTTCTCATGGATTATGATATAGATAGGTAGTTTTTATCATTTGTCATCTCATGAAACCCCTCCCCCACTCCTAAGTATTGTGACACCTCACAATAAAAAATATAGGGAACCAGTCAATTCAACCAATAGCCTAAGATTTACAGCCTGCCAAGTGTAGAGATAAATTTCACACATTAGTCTGACAAGACAGTTAGAATATGGCCCCACCTGTAGGATAGAACATCCTTCATATGGTTAAGAAGAGGTAGGAGAGAGAGTCTTAGGATAGTCTTAAAGTTAGTTCTCAATGTTATATTTATGGATTTAATTGACCTTTGCTTAACCATGCATACTTCTTTTCATCTTTGCCTACAAGTAATGTTGTACATCAGGACAAGGTTAATATTTAGGAATTTTACTTATTGTTTGTCAAATTATCACCCTCTCTAGGTAGAATTCCCTACTTCCAGCAAACATGTTCAATACTTCGACAGGTTTACCTAGTCATACCACAGGCCGATACCTGCTACCAACAGACCTATTCAGTATCCTGATGGGTTATCCTCTTACACCCTTTTATAGCATACACGGGTCCACCATCTTTTAATATTTTTATATAAAGATTGTTTTTTGCAAGAAGACAGGGAGACAAAACTGAAAATTTTATTTAAGACTGGGATGGTATTTATGTTAGAGGATGACTCTTCTTTATGTATTCCTTAGATATTGTCCTGATGTAAGGGGTGCTTAAGTGGACATAGCCTATCTAAACATATGGTATAATCAAGCATTTTTAGTGTGTAGTGGATGGTACTAGTGGGAAAGAACGGAAATGTATATTTAGGCTCGACTCACTTTCTTCTTTTTTAAGTTATAGTGATGTTTCCATGGCTAACTACTAATCATACCTTCTTTATACTCTTTAATAAATACACTTTTCTTACCTACTCAGGGTTCTTGGGGAAATTGTATGAGTAACCTCTAAGTTTGAAAGTCAAGGTGCCACTTCCTTATATCCTCTAATGATGGAGGTTAAGAGAAACTTCCATTAAAGATGCCTTGAGAAAAAAAGAAGAGAGAAATATTTTCAAAAATATGGCTAATTACAGCAAGTCATTGTTCAATTGATTCTTAGCTGACCAAAAGGTTCAAATATATCAATATTTTGGAAGGAAAATACTTCCCTCTTTGTCTCCTTAAAATTTTCTACTGGTGGTGAAATAAATACCTGCAGAAATCTCTAGAATTGTTTATCAACACACTTCAAATTATTTACATATGTATAGTACAAAATTTAGAAAAATTTTCAATAACAGGGGTAGGAAGAAGAAACTTCCCCATCTACTAATTCCAATGCCCTGTCATTTGACATGACCTGTAGAAAACCTTATTTGGAAATGGGTCTGTGGTAAAGTTTGAGTCGATGTCCATTCACTACAAAAGAAACTTGTCCATCGTCAATTGTTTTGATCTTAACAACCCCATTATCATACATGATGACTACCTTATAAGGAACCAACCACCGAGTGTTAATTTTTCCTTTAAAATTTTTAAATCGGGAGTCAAACAACAAAGCCCAATCACCAGGTTGGAATTGTTTCTTCTTAATAAATTTGTCATACCACTCACTCCTCTTGTTTTGAACTAAAATTGTTCGTTGGATAGCATATTGCCTAATCTCATCTGACTCATTTAATTATAGGGCCCATTGTTTCTGTGCCTCATCTAAGTTTAATCCCAATTGTGCGACAATACGAAAATTCCTTACTTGGAATTCTATTGGTAGAAGTACTAGTTTTCCATACACTAGCGCGTAAGGGGTATGCCCAGTGGTGTTTCTCCAGGTGGTCTGATATGCCCACAAAGCCTCTCGAAGCCTATCAGCCCAATCTTGATGGTGTAATTGAATAGTCTTGGTTAAGATGGCCTCCAAAAATTTGTTTGTGGACTCTACCTGACCATTATCTTGCGGATGATATGGAGAATACTTGCAGTGCTTGAACCCATATTTCTTTGTTAATTCTCTCATCAAATTGGAAGTTAATTGGGTCCTTGGTATGTAATAGTTTCACGAGGAACACCAAAGCAGGTAAAAAATTCTTCATAAATGAATTCAAAAATAGATTTTTCGGTATCCCTAAATAGGGATTTTGCTTCTACCCACTTGGTGACATAATCTGTACAAACCAAAATATCATTATTCTTATGAGACATCGGTGAAATTAGTCCCACAAAATCAAGGGCCCATTTCTCGAAAGGTTCTATCATAACTTGGGCATGCAAGGGCATTTCGAAAGCTGACGTGGGTCTTCCTATCCTTTGACATCTATCACAAATCCTCACATATTTGGAAACATCCTTAAAAATGCTAGGCCAATAGTAACCTGAATGTAACACCTTATATGTTGTACGTTTGTCGAAAAAATGGCCACCACATGGTCCATCATGACAATTTCGTAGGATTTCTGGTATCTCATCTTCTCAGACACATCTACTAATAATCAAGTCTAGACCAGTACAAAAAATTTCATAGCCAACCCAAGAGTATTTATCACTTTGTGTGATAATTCTACGCTTTTCATGAGATGAAAAATGAGCTAGTAGCTTCCTAGTAGCCAAATAATTTTCCATGTATACAAACCATGGGGTATTTACAGAGAGGGAAAAAAGATGCTCATTTGGGAAAATATCATCAACGAGAATATCAACACCCTCATGTTTTATACATGAAAGAAAATAATCTACTAAATTCTCCTTTCCAGGTCGGTCAAGGATGGTGATATTGAACTCTTGCAATAATAAGAGCCACCTAGTCACTTGACCATTGGTAATGGTTTTATTCATAAAAGATATAATGGCATAGTGATTTGTATGTACAAATACTTTGTATCCTATGATGTAATGGAAAAACTTATTGATGGCATGGATGACTGGCAAGAATTCATTTTCAGTAACTGTATAGTTTAACTTGGCAGTGGACAAGTTCTTACTCATAAAATAAATGGCATAGGACTAATGGTCCTCTTTCTTCCCTAATACTCCTCTTATTGCAGTATCGGAGGCATCAATGGATATGTGAAATGGAAGGGCCCAATTGGCCCCCACAATAACTGGTGCCACGTATAACTTATCTTTTAGAGTTTCAAAGGCGGTTTGACACTGGTCAGCCCAAAGAAAATCAACATCTTTTATTAACAATCCAAACATGGGTGCAACAATCTTTGTGAAATTTTCAATAAATCACCGGTAGTATTTGACATGTCCAAGAAATCTTCTTACCTATTTTTGAGTCTTGGGGGGTGGAATTTTGACGATTACCTTAATCTTAACATGATCCACTTTAATCCCTTCAGATGAAATGTGATGTCCTAAGACCACTCCTTCATTCAAAAAGAAATTAATTTTTTCATGACTTAAGGATAGGTTCATTTCTTGACTTTTGATAAGGACTTTTTCTAGATTATCTAGGGATTCCTGGTAAGTATTTCCATATACTTTAAATTCATCCATATATACCTCCACACAATCATGACTAAGATCAAAACATATCCCTAGTATTTCTCGTTGAAATGTGGCAGGAGCATTACATAAACCAAATGGTAAGATCCTATAGGTATAGATGCCCTAAGGACAAGTGTAGGTAGTCTTTTCCTAGTCCTCAGATTCTATGAAAATTTGGTTTTACCCACTATATCCATCTAGGAAGGAGAAGTATTTCTTTTCTGACAAGGTATCCAAGACTTGGTCAATGAAAGGAAGGGGAAAATAATCCTTTAGAGTGGCCTTGTTAAGTTCCCATAAATCAATACAAATTCTCCATTTCTTGGTTACTTTCTTTGGAACCACTACATGTGAGGATACCCATTTACTGTTGGAGATGGGATAAATAAAGACGACATTCAAGAAATTTTTTATCTCCTCTTTTACTATATCCTTGAGTGTCGGGTTCATCCTTCTCTGGGGTTTCCTAACAGGTGTTACTTCTTCTTGGGTATATATGTGATGAATTCATGTGCCAGGGTGTATACCCTTCATATCAGTGTATTCCTAGGTGAATGCCCCTGATTTTTATTTAAGGACATTTACTAACTGCTTTTGTTGGTTTGCATCTAGTCCGGAATTTATATGTAGAAATTTCCCTGGACTAATCTCATAGGGCATGGTATAAGATGTGGTAGAATAATCTATCTCAAAAATAAAATATGTTGAAGACAAAGTTGATGGGTCCAAATGTTCCTGAAATTATTCCCCAAACATGTACTCAAATTGGGGAAAAGATTGTGGAAAATCAACACACATGATAGCATAAATAAACTAGTTTAGCACATTTTCCATTGTTTTCTCATGAAGTGCCCAGGAATGATCACTTGGCAACATGAGTTCTTCCCAGTCCTCATTCTCGTATGGACATTCAAGCCACCACAAATTTTCTATGATAGGTTGAGCTGGTGGGTATATGGTGAGATTATGTATAGAAAGTCCATTTGAGATGGTCATTTCATCTTCTCTACAGCCAATAAATGCATTTCCTATGGCCAACCAAGGTCTTCCCAAAATAATGGGATTCCCTTTGGTAGGATCCTTTGAATGAATGACAAGAAAGTCTACTGGTTATTCCCATGAAGCTAATGTAACTATGATATCATCCAAGATTCCTTCAGCTATAACCTTTGTCTTATCTGCTAATTCCAAAATAGTTGGGGTAGGTCTAAGAAGAGGTTTTAACTACAATTTCTCTAAGGTAGTAACAATCATAACATTGATGGTTTCCCCTAGGTCTATGAGAGTGTTTTTTATGGGAACCTTATTAATGGTTATTGTTACTATGGGGTTCCTTGGGTTCCCATATTTTGTGACCCTAGGCTACTCTGATATGTACTCAAAGAGTTCTCCTATCAAATGTATTGTTGGAGGATCCTTATGCTTCCTTCATGGATTCTTAATATACAATTTTTTGACCACCTTACTGTAAATTGGAATGTCCTTTATGTCTTGTAACAAGGGAATTTTGACACAGATATTCTTCAATTCATTCAAAATTTCAAAATACAGTCTAGTGGTAGGTTTCTCAATCACTAATCTTTTTGGATAAGGAGGGGCTTTTGTAATATGTGAAGATTCATTTTGGGGAAGCTTGGGTTCCTGGTCTTTAGGAATGATAACATCTTCCCACTTAGTGTCTTCTTCTTCTTCTTCCTAGATGACTATAGAAGGCCTCTGCCTATCCCAACCTTAATTGAATCTCCTGCAATGGAAAAGGAGAAATAGCATACGTCGGAAAGGCTTGCATCTCAACATTGTGAAGAGGTTGAGTCAGTTTGTTATTGGGTTTGGGCAATGGTTGTGCCGGTAATAATGTCAATCTTGGGGAGCTTGTATTCTGGTATTGTTGAGGTTGTTGTGAAAAAGAAGGTAAAGGTGGGGGAACAAAACCTAGCAAAAGATACGAGATGTTCAATGGAAACTGGGGGTAAGGATGAGTGAGTATAGGGACAGGTGTAGCTTGAGGGTTTCCTTGGGTATGGCCTACTATCCATCCTTGTAGCCAAGGATGTTGATACTATGTAGACCATTTTTTCCAACTCGGTGAGTTCCACTGTTGTGGTTGTTGATAATAAGGTGGAACTTGAGGTGGTGGATCTGGGTATGTAGGATGACTCCTAGGCTGCCATGGCCTCCTAGGTGCATAACAAAATTCCCCAGGATCCCCACTTCTGTAAATGGCTAACAAATCGAGCAATGATGGGAATTTTTCAGTTAGGTGGTGTTCAGTGCAGAAGCCATAAACTGAAATATTATCTAATGGGCATTCCCTTGAACACTGCTTCCTCTTGCATATTGGGAAAAATATGCACATTATTGCATTATCCTCCTCTTGTTTCTTTTTAATCCTTAGGGTGTCCAACTGGGAACCTATTGTACTTAAGATTTCTATTTTGAAGTTCTCTAATAGGTTCCCTATCTCTACCCTTGTGATACCACCTGAACTAACTGCTTTTAGGTTTCTACTATAAGGATCCTAAACACTCTTCCCCGTTTTGGGTCTACTCCTCGAGTAATTCTTACACATTTCACAAATTTCAATAAATGGTTTATGGGAGATGCCACCTGATGCCATCAGGTTAAGTGTCTCTAGCTATTCTTATGAAATACCTTTAAGAAAAAGATCCATGACTGCATCATCTGTAAGGTCATGGTACTTCGATTTCTATGAGATATAGGAAATATGTTCCATGTAATCATTGATATTCTCGTCCTCTAACTGTTGGATTTTAAAAATATCATTGCGAGAATCCATGGACTTGTAGTAGTCTTGGTATTTTTTAAGAAATATACCTTTCATGCCTTCCCAAGACCTAATACTGGACTCTCCCAACCCCATGAACCATCTTAGTGTGGAATCATTGAGGGTGACAGGAAAACGTTTTATTTTATGGGCATCTTGCAATTAATTATATATCCTACACAAGATGTCGAACTCAAATAGGAGGGTATCTGGGTCTTCACTACTTTTACCGTAAAAGGTGGGTAGTGCTAAGAGTGGAATGTTTTTCATATTGACATTTTGTGTGGTATCCAAAATTGGAAACCTAAAGGTGGTTTCAGTTTGGTTTCTATCTTCTTCTCCCTCCTCATGTCTTACATGGTTGTGATCCTTCTGATCATCCATACTGGTTTGATTTCCAAAGAGAGAGTACCTAAATGGTTTTATCCTTGAAGATAAAAAAGTATCCCAAGGTTCTTTTCTAGGAAATGTATCCCTTTGATGGGAAGGTATATCTATTGTTTATATGTCCAGGACTTTACTTGAGACGATTGAAACTATTGGTGCCAAAGTTTCTGTTTCAACTTGGGAAACAATTATATTAGATGAACTACCAAAAAGAGTATTCACTTGTTCGGGGTCAATGATGTATACAAACTTAGGGTCCCCTGATGGTGGTGAAAAGTAAAATGTTTTGTTGGTTGGTTCTAATGAAGGCCCGAGTGGTCTTGCCTCATGTCCCACTACTATTGATGTTTCAGTTTCCTTCGCTATAGTGCTCCTGGTCTTGGTTTCTTCAGAGACTGATTTAGCTCTTCGGGTTGAGCTAACCCCTACTTTTTGGTATCGATCTATGGAGTTTATGGGTGGAGTTTTCCTTCCTCCAAATAGTTTATAAGGAACCTTGGTCAAAAGGTTTGGTTTGGTTTTAATGTATCTTCCCTTGGGGTCCGTATGTTTTTTCATGAAAGAAAAAAAGAAAAACTATCATTGGGTTTGGGGGAACCTTCTATAACAGATGTGCAGGTTCTTACCTCTATTTTTAAATTCCCCCACCACCAAACTAATACTAAGGTTTGGAAATGATCTACTTCCTAACTATTTCCTACCTTAAGACAACTCCCCGACAATGACGCCAAAAATGATGGGTATTCTATATGCATTAATTCCTCAATCAAATTGTCAACCTGGGGTAAGTAAACTTAGAGTTGTGGCACTATATGAGCCAAGGCATAAAAGATAATGGAAGTATTCATTAACTAAGGAGATGGTCTACCTAAGGATCAATACTCTGTCAATCTACTTTCTAAATATATGACTCTTTTTCAATTTTCATCAATTAACAAATTATATTAATGAGATTGAACTATTTACCCTAAGCAACTTCAAACAATTGATTGATGGATTATTTCTAAAAGAGAAAATCAAAACCTATTTTAAAAAAGTTAATCTATTCAACCTTTTTAAGTAAGCAACAACAAGTGAATTACTTCTGAGTTATTTTATCTATCTATATTTAAGAAAATAAGCAAGTAGATAACTAACCTATCAAAACTATTTCGACAAGTGAACACTATTCTTAAAAAGAACTCATAATTATTTATATTTTGCGAAGGATAAATCTTAACCTACTTAATCAAAAGTAAAATCATTATGATTGTATTCAGATTCTAATTGATCAAAACTATTTCTAATTTGCAATAACATGACAAAGAGTATTCAAATATGATGATTATGTCTCTGGTTCCAAATAAAATCATGATGGCATCTGACTATCAGTGGCAGTTCAAGAGGAATTAATTCAATGTTGACTTCTACAGAGAAATGGAAAGTGTGAATAAGGAAATCTAAAGAAAGATTTTCCATCATAGAAGCAACACTAAGTATCTCAGAAATCCATGTGATCTCTAAACTTCATGCATCAATCATCAATGATTAAAAACACTCTTATGCTAATTCAAGCAGATATATAAACTTATAAACTCGTGATTAACAATCTTAATTCAAATTTACTCTTCTAATTAAAAATTGCAATTCAAATCCATAACTGAGATTTTATGATCTAAATTGAACTAATCCTATCTTAAAAAAGTCATATTTCAAAACTAAAATGCTTTCAGAAAACATAATCCCAAAATCTATTTCTATCCTATCATACTAAGGAAAGATTAATAAACAAAATATATCTATGGAGATTTAACTGAACTGGTAATTGAATTTATCTTGGTTACAACTATCAAAAATTGAAACAATTAATCCATCAAACCTTGCAAACAACCTTAAATTAACATTATCTTTACACTAATACTCTATCTAAGTTAATGCTCAGTTTTAGTTGCCAAAACCAAAGTAACTAATTAAGAATTCAATACACTATCTAAATTAGTATCATGTAGGATGATTCATAGCTAAGAAATAAGAGACACAACATGATAATTAAGTCGCTCCTACAAGCAATCTCCAATTAAATAAAGATGAATTAGATAATCAAATTATAATTGACATATACAATAATTGAAATTGAAAAATACATACAGCAAAGAAACAAGTATAAATTCTAACTAAGTGATAAGATAAACACATGATATCTATTGATATACAGTCACCTAGACCACTGGTGGGCCCCTAGTAGGTCATGGATATACTCCAACAATAAAACACATGCTTAACTGAATGCAATTCTGCCATTAATCAAAAAATGAAGTCTGGAACGAAGTTGCAGAGAATCTTTGAATTACACAATAAAATTCTTCTTAAAAATTGTGTCTATGGTTGTGCCACTGATAGTGGTGTTTATAGATAAGTTACAGCTTGAGAGGTTGACCATTGGAAGGGTCGGCCTCCTCTAAAAATCACAAACTCATTAAATGAGCTTCTAACAACAACATCTTCTAGAAAATTTGTAATACATTCAACGATCACCATAACCGCTCAATCTAAGGTGTGTCAATCTCTGTAGTTGGAGGCCACGAGGGGGCACAAAACCCAGATCATTGATTTTTCCACCATAGGCCGCGAATGTACCAACTACCAGCTCCAGTGCACTCAGAGTGTTGGATCGCGTGTCAGATGGAGTGTCAGATCACGTATCGGATGGAGTGCTAAATAGAGGTCAGACAAGGTACCAGATGGAGGATCAAATTGCAATTTTTCCCTGTTGCACAAAAACCATGCATTAGATCTTTGTAAACATTGAATTGAATCTGAATTGATCTCAAAATCATTGCAAAAACATCAATTATAAATCCCTGATGCGAACCCATGATGAATTGATATATAAACCTTTGAAACTCCTTCAAAATGGCTAACAGGAATCATAGCATATGTAATATCGATGCAAAAAGGATTTGATCATTGCAATAAAACAATCAAAATACGAACCCAACACACATGTCGGGTGAGTTTCGAACTCAAGACTTGTCGCTCTGATACTATTTGTTGGACTACGATTGTTGTTAGACCAAAAACCACATGCATTAGTCTTCGCCACAATCGCTAGAGTTAGGATCCACGTGAAGGGGTTAACCCATGTCATGAAACTCGCGAAAATCACTGAACCTAATGTCCAACAGATGGAAAAGAATTATAGTATTGAATAAAAGCAGCTTGGTTATGCAGACATATCAACTAAAGAATTTGGTTGTATAACTTGGTGAAGCGAAGATTAAAATATTTGATTGTATCACTGCTATTATAAACAATGTTATTATATTTCTTCAACAAATATGTTGGTTTTTTCGTCTTCCCATAAGTTGATTTGAATCAGTAATTAAATTAATCGTAAGTCAAACAACATTAGGAGGCAATTCAAAATAAACAGCTGCAACTTTTCCTTCTAAATAATTGACAAATAAATGCATACAAGTATCATTATCATTTACTCCTATATTATGACATGCATTAGAAAATGCAATTAAATGTTCTTTAGTGGAAATGGTGTCATTTCCTGAAACTTTTGGCAAATGATATTTGAATTTTGGAAGGGGATTTGTAGCTGGTGCAATATTCAAGGGTGAAGACACATTCCATGTTGTATTAGTTGCATCTTCTTCAAACTAAAAAAAAAACATTTTTTTTGTCACTTTGGCAGGGTTGGTTGAGATTGAACTGGAACATGGTAACTGAAAATACTTACAATTATGGATGAGGAAGAGATTTGTGAGGATGTTGACGAGCTAGTACCAAAATAATAACCTGAAGATTTCATCTTGAAAGAGGTGGAAAATAAAGATGTAGATGAACTAGATTAGCCAGATAAATATCTTCGATGTTTAGTATGGAGACTTTCTAAAAAAACCTTTCTTCTTCCAATTTCAGATACAAGGTTAATATCAAGGGATAAAAATCTCTTCCTTTGAGAAGAATGAGATATAAAGAACATAATTCAACCTTTTAATGAGGGGGTTGATTTGGGACAGCCTTTGTTGGGCTTCCCAATGTTCACGAATTCTAATATCTTTGGCAATAAGCTCCCAAGAATGGTGAAGTTTAGAGCGACTATGAGTTGTTTCCAAAATTTTATTAAATAAAGTTAAAGAAATGTTGTTCTGATCATATAAACCATCAACAATATTAGGTTTTCTCACAACATAAAAATTCATGAAATCATAAAATAAAGAAGAAAACTGAAAAAGAAAACTAAGTACATAAAATAAATACAACTACCAGGAAACTATATATGAGTTCCCAAATATGGTCGCCAAATATATGTTCATGAAAAGGAATGGTTATCCTAATACCAACATTTTCGAATATTTCTAGGCTAAGGAAAGATAATTGGGATTGTTACCCTATGTTTATATCCCTCTTGCAAAATTATCATTTAATCTTCAAGAAATATGTTCTCGACATCAATGTTGTTTTTTTATGTTGCTTATGATAAAGAAAAACAAAATATTTATATCAGAAAAATAAAATATTTGTATCAAAAAAATATAAATATTTTGACGAACAGTCATGAAAACATAAAATATGAAAGAAGATCACACATATAATCCAAAATGAGATCTCAAAACCATCATGTGATTTTATTCATTTAGTTCTAGAACACTGGCAATTACATTCTTTCACACACATAATCGGTAAGGACCAGGAAAATACTTAGAATTCAAAGATTACTTCATCACATACACGATTGGTTCCTCCAAAGTAAAACCAAGACTAAAAACATAACTAGATCAACAAGCCATAGTTTTGCACTCCTTCGACTCTGCACAAAATTTTGAATTAGCACTAAAAATCAATTTAGAAATCCAATAAGAATTTACAAACTTTCAGAAACAGATGATCAACCTTATAAAGCATGTCAATAATCAATGCTTCTTGGTCCTCCTTGTTATCAACTTCAGTAACACCCTACTATCGACAAGAAGTCTTTAGCCTTTAAGTATTTCATAAATGAATGAAGCAGTAATGTAATCTCATTCTAGAGAAATAACAAACCTTATCATAATCTGTCTCTATATCTCCTCCTCCTTTGCTTGGCCATTCAATTCTTCCTTTATTCCTCCAAAAGTATTTTGAGTAGTTCAACTACTTTTAATTAAGTTATTTTAATAATTTTTATTTAAGTAGGAAAGATCATAATTAAATATTAATAATAATAAATGACAAGAGTATAATAAATATTAACTAATAGGTGTGGACCCCCTAACAACTATTTTGTTTAATTTTCAAATTATTCCCTTGTTCCTCCAAAAATAATTATCCCATCAAACATCATATCCCAACCAGTCATCATATGAAATATATCAAACACATTCTTGTGACTCCCCAAATACCATATATATGCAATTATAATTATAAAAAATAAATATGTCAATCCGTTGTCCAAAAAATACTACTATTAACTATCTAAAAATAATGAGGCATAAATATTTCCAAAACATATTGTTGTCCAAAAATAACAAAGTTTGTTCCAAAATAAATAAAGTCTATCTCAACATTGAAACCATCATAAAATAACACCATGAAATCAAAAATCATTTTTCTTATGTGAGGCAGTTTGGCTTTGTCCACTTCCTTGAGATTTGGCTACTTTGAGGTCCTCTGTATCTACATGAATATACACTTTACCCTTTTATTTTGATGATTTTGTATGCATATCTACGAAAGAGATACATCTGTTCTTAAGTTTTGGGTGCTTGAAGTGAGAAGTGACTTAGTGAGAAGATGTGACAGATTGGTCAGACTCAACAGAATGGGCAGGCAATTTTCCTTTGCCAGGCTTTGGTTCTTGGACTTGGGACTTTAGATTTTTCAGTGGTTGGGTTGAATAAGCATGATAATTAATTGACTCAATATGTTGGGTAGGTTTTTTAGGCCGTTTAGGTGGAGGTGAGATTGTAGGCCATCCACGAGCTTGATTTTGAGGAGGATTAACATCATCCCAACCATCATTGGTTGGGATTTCTGGCTATAAAGACACATGAGGCTACACAGGTATACCAGAGATATTATCATGAGGTTGAAAAGGTGTTATTTCAGTTGTAGGATGAGGTTTAATGCCTCTTCCCATCTATATTTAGGAATCATGTCTGCAAGAGTTGAATAAAATCTTCAGAATCAGTGTCAAAGTGAATGGAAAAATGAAGAATTTTGTTTCCCCCTTGCCAAAAATAAAGTGTCCTTCTTTCTCTACCTTTGTTTCCTCTTCCATGGTTTCCTCTAATGAACACACTCATCTATATAAAGTGCAAGGATAAATCAGAGTACGCATATAATAGCCAGTGAAACATTAAATACCATTTGTATAAACATAGTTTGGAAATAGATTTGACTTAAAAATAAGCAAACATGCGTACAACCAGGATAGACATATAGGAATAACCTTAAGACAAACTTTCACCTATTCTTTGGAATTCTTAATCACCTCATTCAATTCATCATTATTTAAGAACATGGGAATTCCAATGTAATTTGGGAATATGAGGAGCTTGTAATGTATGAAAAATGAAATGATGACAAGGAGAATAATATGTTCAAAAAAATAACATATCCATCATCAACCATACTACAAAGTCCAAATATATTCCAACAATCATTTCGGGTATGTCGTGTCAAACTTTAATCCACCACTTCTAATCTTTCACCATCAAAAGAATTGCTTATGTATCAGGGGTGAGGAATTTGAACTAAAATGAAAATGGAATTTTTGAACTGGGAATATTTATGGAAAATGAGAGTATGAGGGAATCGGCCCTGAATAACCTGAACAAAGTCCATCAAAACAGTTACCCTTTAATATATCTTTTTAAACTCTTCCCTTGATCATAATTTTAATTGACCAAAATATACCTCTGCTATCAAATATCAATATCAGACTAATGGAGAAAATATTTATTTCATACAACACACGGAAAATAATGATAAAACTTAAAAATGATAAATGGAATTGGGAATTATGGAATTGTTTATGTAAAATGATTGTATGAGGAGGTTGGTCCTATTTGCACAAAAAAACATTGTAATTCTCAAATAATCAGTCACATCCTTATTTAAATGCTAGATTTATTCAACTTAACTCAAGAAGCCAAATTAACAGTTAGCAATCCATATGTAACACCATAATTTATATATCATGGAATTAAATAACCATTGAGTAAGATTACAACAAAATGTATGTCAAACAAAATTAACGTAACCTTCTCACATAGTTTAATGTAATTAGGTTTGGTCCTTGTTGGATAATTTTCATTTTACCCTGAAACATAACCCTCGAACCATAATCCATCAAATATATCCTTTAAACAATCACTGAATGTATCATGGATACAACTTATGTCACCACTATATAACATATACATTCAAATAGTGAGGTTGGAAATTGATTTTGGCACCATTTTTTATAATTGCAAGCTCATACGTTCCATTATCATTTTTAAATAAGCAATGTATAAACATTGAGCTCAAGAAAATACTCATAAATCCTTAAATCAAACTATTGTCAAAAGAAGGTCGAACATACTACATAAATTCCCTTTAAATACATGGGTTCAAAACTAAGGACACTTCCCTTTTACTACTATAAGCTCAATACTTCCCAAAGAGCGCAGAGGTTGTCAACTTGGATAAATAGAAAAACCCAAATTTATTTTACATGTATAGGTCTTAAACCCTAGGTTTTTAGCAATGTTATGGTCGCAAACTCCACAATTCGTGCGACGTCAACCAACTAGAGTTACGAGCTCGCTATGGAACATGGGGGTTCAAAACAAAATAAGGATCTTTCTTTATTTTGAAGAAAAAATAAACATGGCCAAAGACTAGCCTTTCCATATGAAATAAATGCAGAGGTGCCATACCAGATAAAAAATGCAAAACCCATGTAGTTTGGCATCTGAAACAAAGGTCTATGTGTCACGAACAATTTTATTTAAAACCCAAATTTAACCATGAGGTAATACAACCGGAATACCAAAAATATCATACTATAAGCATTTGAAGTAGGGTTTCATAGTGGGTTAAATGGTCGACAAGACAAATTTAAAATGAAATTCCTTGATAGTGTGTGGTTGAATAAAACTAGAGACATCTCACGATGCTAGTTCAAAAACCCATAATTTGTAAACTATATATCCATAGAGGAAAAAAAAAACGAGTCATTTACACATTTCGGCCCAAGTATGAGGCATGATGAAAGGAGGTTGTTATTGTATCGACATAAAAGAAAATCGAGTCAAGACTCATGCAACAAGTTGACACAACCATGAATAATATAACATTTTTAGTATGGAATTAATCTCAGAACCATGAAACTTAGTAAAATTCTCTATATATGCAATAGAACAAGTCCAAACCCAAACAACATGCTCATTCTCCAATCAAATAGAGCTATTTTCCAAACTATAACTGCAAATGAAAACATGGATTTGATGGGTATGAGCTATATTAACATACCTTTCTCTTAATGCTCTTAAACCTATGAAAAATAAGAGTTTCAGTTCCCAACAACAATCACATCCAGGCCTCAAGACAACATTATCATTCCATATCTCTCAAAAACTCAAATGAAAAAATTAAATTCCAAACATTGCGAGGGTGACAAACTCAACTGAATGTCCACATCGCATGCATTCAATGCACGGGGTGTCACGTTCTCCCAAAACCAGTAACTCGTTAACTTTTTAATCCAAATCATATTTCCACTAACAACAACCACCAATCATATGCCATATAACCATGCCAAATATATGTTGGCAAATATTTAACAGATAGTTAACAGACAGCGAATGCTTGTCATTGATGGCAACAGTGAAGATGACATGAGAACAACAAGTTTGTAATTGACAGGCAAACAGAAGATAAGTTTAGAGAGGTGAATGATCAAAGGCAGTGAATGATCAAAGGCATTGAATGAGCGAAAGTTTGAGAAGAAGAATCTCTGATCGTTGAAGAGGGAGACAGATCTCAACCGTCATATCTGAACGTAAGACCCGACCATCGTTGGATCAAGGATAAATTGCATGCTCTTTAAAGTACAAGGAGAAGCGGGTGTAATCGCGATTTGCGAAATCTTGATGTAATCTGAGCCGTCAGATCAATCTTTGATCTAGACCGTTGATTCCAGTCCCTATCGGAGTTTCGAGGATCACAAGTTGGACATGTCAAAGATTATTAACATAAAAAATCCCGATATCGCGATATGCAAAATTGCGACGTAACTGCGACCGTCAGATCAAGATCAGATTTGGACTGTTGATGTAACTCCTTATCAGAGTTTCACGAATCGCGATATGGAGTGACAAAAACAGTGCAACAAGGATGCCGAAATCGCGATATACGATATGGTGATTCAATCACAGTCATTAAATCAAGCTTGGATATGGGCCGTTGATGTAACTCCATCTCGGAGTCTCATCTATCATGACTTGGAGTGATGAGACCCTTCATCACAAGAACTGCGAGATGCGAATTCACGAAGAGATCTGGACCGTCAATTTCTAGACCGTTGATCCAGCTCCATCTCGGAGTTTCGCCTATCGCAACTTGGAGTGACAAGAACCTCCACCTAAGGAACAACGAGATGCAAGATCGTGAAAGAGTCTTATGCATAAGGTTGTGGTCACAGCCCTTGGTCACGAGAAGGGAAGGAGTCAGTCCAGATAAGCTCCATTTCAGGGTTTTGGAGATCGCGACTTGGAGAGTCGAGATGCCTCATCTCCAGATTCACGAAACGCGAATTCGCGAAAAGCACTTTAAGCATAAGTGCTTGGTCATGGACATGGTCATATAGAGGAAGGAGCTAGCATAGAAAAGCTCTGTATCGAAGCTTCGGAGATCGTGGCATGAAGTGACAAGATACTTTGGCATAGGAATGTCGAGACGCCGAAACCTGATTTAAAGGCAAGATTAATAAAGTTCATCCAACGACGCAGATAGACTTGAATGAGATCTAAGGGTTATTGTTTCTTCACACACAGGTAACTCATCAGTTACGATTCTGCTAAAAAAAAAGGATTCTTTATTGCAAATCAGTTATCATTTCAGCTGCTTAGACAGTTGTCGACATTTTTCCTAATGAGTTGGGAAGTTGAACCGTCGGGTTCGTGTGTATAAAATAAGATGAAATAGACTGTGTCGGGTTGGTTGTTCTGTAAGTGAAAAATAATGAAACTGTAAGAATAGAGACGAAGAGGATGCATAGGAGGAGATTGAGAATATGTGAAGGGTGAGATGAAATGCAGAGCATAGCAATAGAGAGTTGAAGAAGAGCAGAATGAGAGCACGAGTTGATGCAGATCATACCTGCTAAACAGACAGAGAAAGAGTAGAGCTGCAGAACAGTGTGCAAAAGACCAGATTTACAGAACAAAGAAAGATTGGTCAGACCTGATTTATCTGTAAAGTTGAATGTTTATTTAGCCATTTATATTCTAGGGAGGTTGGGAGGTACTCAGGAGGACTGTTGTCCTCAGAGGTTCAGGTGGGAGCTTGAACACAGGAAGTTGTAGCTTCCTTCTGGTTGCAGCCAGAGAAACCAGGGTGGCAGGGAGGTGCAAGGGAGAACTAGTGTTCTCTGTTATGCAGGTTGGAGCCTGTGTAACTGGAAGTTGGTGCTTCCATCCAGTTGGTGCTAGAACATTTAGGAAGTTGGTGCTTCC
>JASDQU010436337.1:1607-21310 GCA_032191745.1 Picea mariana | reverse complement strand
CGTGGCTCAACCAAGTAATGACAAGTGTCAGACTGATTCAACATGCCAAGCACATGTAAGTCACGAATCAGGGTGACATGTGGCAGTTATTTAACACCTGTGACGTCAGCAGACTTACACCATGTCGAAGTTTCGAGGATCGCGTGGTGGAGATGTCAAAGATACAATGCAACAGGAATCTTGATATCACGATATGTGAAATCACGATTCAATCACAGCCGTTGAATCAAGCTCAGATCTGGACCGTTGATCTAACCCCTTATCGGAGTTTCATGAATCGCAACATCTAGAGGCAAAGAACACAATGCAACAAGAATGCCAATTTCGCAATATGCGAAATCACTATTGAATCTGAACCGTTAGATCAAGAAATGATCTGGACCGTTGATTTGACTTCTTCACAGAGTTTCAGGGATCGGGATTTGTAAGTGTTAAAAACTCTGAACGCCAAGAGTGTCGAAATCGCGATGTGTGAAATCTCGATTGGATCTGAACCATCAGATCAAGAAATGATCTGGACCGTTGATCTGACTTCTTCACGGAGTTTCGGGGATCGGGATTTGTAAGTGACAAAAACTATGAACGCCAAGAGTGTCAAAATCGCGATGTGTAAAATCTCGATTGGATCTGAACCATCAGATCAAGAAATGATCTGAACCGTTGATCTGACTTCTTCACGGAGTTTCGGGGATCGGGATTTGTAAGTGACAAAAACTATGAACGCCAAGAGTGTCGAAATCGCGATGTGTAAAATCTCGATTGGATATAAACCGTCGGATCAAGTATTGATCGGAGGGTTATTGTTCTCTCTCACAGTTAACTCCTTAGTTTGGAATCTGTTAGCAAAACGGACTCATGATTGCAAATCAGTTAGCGTTTCAATTGGCGTTTCAGTTGCTCAGACAATTGCCTTCTTTTTGTCTAACGAGTTGGGAAGTTGAACCGTCGTGTAGGTGTGTATAAAAGAAGACGAGACAGACTGTGTACGGTGGGTTGTTTCGCATGAGAAAACAATGAAATGGTAAGAAAGGGAAAATGAGAAGATGTGTAGTATGAGATTTAGAAAATGTGCAGAGTGAGATGAAACGCAGAGCAGAAGCAGAGCAAAATGACAGAAAGAGCAAAAGCGGAGTAGAATGACAGAAAGAGCAAAAACAAAGCAGAATGACAGAAAAAGTTGATGCAGAGCAGACCTGCTAAACATAAAGAGGAAGAGAAGAATTGTAGAAAAGAAGATAGAAGACCAGATTTATAAAACAAAGAAAGATAGGTAAGAGTTGACATATCTGCATAAGTTGTCTATGTATTTATTCTTAGCCATTCATATTTTAGGGAGGTTGGGAGGTGCTAGGGAGGATTGTTGTCCTCAGAAGTTCAAGTGGGTGCTTGAACATAGGGAGTTGTAGCTTCCATCTGGTTGCAACCAAAGAAACCAAGGTGCCAGGGTGGTGCAAGGGAGAACAAGTGTTCTCTATTATACAAGTTGGAGCCTGTGTAACTGGAAGTTGGTGCTTCCATCCAATTGGTGTTGGAACATTTAGGAAGTTGGTGCTTCCATCCAGTTGGTGCTGGAATATTCAAGGAGTTGGTGCTTCCTTCTAGTGGGTGCTAGAGAAACTAGAGAGTTGGTGCTCTCAAACAAGTTGCAGCTTGTAAAACAGAGGTTGCAGCCTCACATTGAGTTGGTGCTCAATTATAGATGATGTACAGAACTTAAAAGACTGCCTATCATTTTGAAGAAGAAGAGGTTTTCTCCCTTTCTGGGTTTCCTCGTGAAAATCTGTCTCTGTGTATACTTTATGTGTGACTGTTGTCCTTTACTGTTACTATCGATATGTTGTATATTGTTGATGACCACTTGAAGAAATATTAATAATGTTTTAACAGACATAAAATTGTTTAAGCTCACATACAACTGATTCACCCCCCCCTCTCAGTTGTATTAATAATTCCAACATAGCTCACCTCATTGACCTAGTAAGTGAAGACCCTAGCTCTTTTCTTTTCGAATTTGATATTATTTTTCATAGTTATGATTATGCCTCTGATGCACAAAAATTGAGGTTGTTCCATACCACCCTTAAATATACAGCTCTACGCTAGTTTATGGGACTGGGTGGGGACACTATTAGAACATGGGATCAAGTGCATGGAACTTTCCTTAGGAAATATCAAGATTACTGTAAGGATAGGAAATTAAGAGAAGAGATATTTAAAATGACACATAAAGAGGAAGAAATTCTAGAAGATTATCTTGAGATTTTTTTTATAACCTTCAAAGATCTAAACAACACAAATTAAAGCTACATAAAAAATTAATGAATCAATAAAATTTCTCAACTTGATGGGGTCTGGTGATGTCTCTCGACTAACCTTAGAAGAAATTTGTTATTTATGTAGAATATATTCTCGCAACCGGGCCAAGTCTGGCGAAGGACCAAGAGACACTCTTTCCAAAGTCACCAAATTTGCAACAAGTGGTGTCACTAGGGACAAACTAGGAAATTTTCTAGAAAATTTTAAATGTAATCTTCTTGGCACTCTTTTCTTACAATTGGATACTTTGCAATTTAAAAAGAAAAAAGAAGGGGAAAATGCATCTTGTTCCATTTTTTTCCCTAGGTGTAGAAAAATACACCCCTAAAAGAATTTCATCTGGATAGTATTGAAATATGTGATATTTGTGCAGGAGAACACTCCATAGAGCATCGTCCTTCCTTACCTAGACTTAAAGCATTGTATAAAGAATGAAATCAAGAAAAAGAACAATTATGTACACTTTCACCAAGGATTCCATGGAAACTAAGAGTACCAGGTATGTCTTCAAATCCTACATCTCAATTTACTTCATATTTTCCTGGTCAACAATATCCACCACAATACTTGGATCCCACTATGCCTTGGAAAGGATGGCCCCAACATCAGGTCCACAATCGTTCTTGGCAAAATGGATGCAAGAGTCCCAACTATGGGAACATGCCTACCTATACCCACCCTACACCACCACAACCATCATACCCTATGCCACCACCTCAACAATATTCAAAACAACCATATCCCCCACAAATTCTATATCCTACATAAACACAAACCCAACCAATTACACCATTTCAACAATTACAGCTCACACAACCCAAAAATCTACAAATTTCATCCACCCAACCTCCAAGACCCACACAGTTGCTTGCCCAACCAATTCCTAACCCCAATAATAAGGTATCTCAACATGTGTTCAACATCGAGTTACAACCATTTCCCACTTATTTTATCATCCTAGTATACCTACAATAAATTCAAATTAGTTCAGGAAAGGTGCTCAATAAGAACTCTCCTACAATTATTGAATAATATTAAGAGGAGACATATCCTCATCAAATAATTTACAATGTTGAAATAAAGAAAACTCCCCCACATTTAGAGCTTCCCCAGTCATTCAGTTTACCTCCCTACCCAAAAAGGTTAAGCTTGGAAAAACCAATTGTTCACCCTGAATTTGACTTGGTATATGAATTAAGGAATGTTTGCATCAAAGTCCCTCTATTATAAGATATTAAATATATATCTATTTATTCCAAAACCATTAGGGAATTTTGTGTAAATAAACCTAGAAAAAAAATGATAGAACCAACAAAAATCCAACTTTATAGAAAAATGTCAAAATATTGGAAACTTGATTATTTTAGTACGCATCAATGATGTTCTCCTCCAAAACACTATTATTTTCTTAAGGGATGCAATCAATATCATGACTCGGAAGACCATGTAACAACTACAATTACTTAAGCTTCGTCCTACACCCATTGTTTTAAAATTAGCACATCGATCCAAGATTAAGCCCGAGGGTCTATTATGTTATGTGATTGTTTACTTAGACTCTTTGGAGTATCATGTTGACTTTATGTTCTTTCACCCAAAAAAAAATTAGAGGGCCATCCTCTAATCTTGGGAATACCATGGTTGGCCATCACATATTCATTTATTGGTTGTAGTTATGGGAACATGCTTATTTCTCACAGGGACTTAGTGAAAATTGTAACTMTGTATCCTYCTGCAAAATATTCTCATGAGCTTGAAAACACTCCATGGCTAGACAYCACCAATAGTGATGAAGAYAATTTTCAACCTATTTCTACAATAGATCATAATATTCAATTCAAAGTACTTACAGAAGAATATCAAATTCAAAGTTTTTTGGTCAATTTAGATCCTTTGCAAAATTTAGATTTATGTCTTGATCATATTTTTAGTTTAGATTTTCAAGAAAAAAATGATTTGAATTCTTCCTCATCACTGCAAATTTATACAATAGCCATTGATATGTCAGAATCAAATGCTATTCCTACTGAAATCAGTCCAGGTAAATTTTTACATATAAATTCTCATCTTGACAGTTCTTAGCGGGGGAAACTAATCAAAATATTGCAAAAACACTCAAAAACCTTTTCCTAGAACTATCATGATATGAAGGGAATTCATCTTGACACTTGCACCCATCATATCAATATTCAGGAGAATTCCATTTCTATTAGGACACCTTAGAGGTGGATGAACCCTTCCCTTAAATAATTTTCAAAGAAGAACTACAAAAATTACATGATACCCAATTTATCTACCCAATTTTAGACCACCAATGGGTCTCACCCCTTGTCAGCATACCTAATAAGAATGGTAAGTGGAGTATCTGTGTTGATTATAGAGAACTTAATAAATCCACTTTAAAATATTGTTTTCCTCTTCCGTTTATTGACCAAGTTTTGGACACATTAACTGGTAAAATGTATTTCTCTTTTCTTGATGGCTTTAGTGGTTACAACCATATACGGATTGCACCCAAAGATCATGACAAGACAATGTTTACATGTCCATTGAGGACATATGCTTATAGAGTGTTACCCTTTGGACTGTGCAATTCTCCCTCCAGCTTCCAGAGAGTGGTTTTAGCTATCTTCTCTGACACGATCCACGATTGTGTGGAAGTTTATATGGAAAATTTCTTTTTATATGGTGATTTTTTTCATGAAGCATTAGAGATATTAGAAAAGGTTTTGACAAGGTTCTTAGAAACTAACCTTGCTTTGAGTGATGATAAATGTTGTATATTGCATACCGCGAGTATTGTTCTTGGCCATTTCATATATGGTGTCAGAATTCAAGTTGATTCGGAAAAAGTTGAGGTCATATCAAAACTCCCAGTTCCAAAATCTCCAAAATATGTAAGAACAGTTTAAGGTCATGTCGGTTATTATAGACGATTTATAGAAAATTTTACGAGAATAGCCACTCATTTATTTAAATTACTCACCAAGGATACTAACTTTTTCTAGGATGATCATTTCCAACATGCTTTCGAGATACTAAAGGAAAAACTCACCCAAGCACAAATTTTAAAGGGGGAAAATTGGTATCTTCCATTACATATTTCAACATATGCCTCTAACACATCTCTTGGAGTTGTGTTGGGATAGAAAGAAAATTAGTAATCCTATGCCATTTACTTCATTATCAAGAACTTAACACCAGATGAACTAAACTATACAGTCACGAAAAATGAAGTTTTATCAATCATGCATGCAATTAATAAATTCAAACATTACATCATTGGGTATGAGGTCTTCATTCATACCGATCACACTCTTCCATTAGGTACCTAATGAAAAAAACTATAACCAATGGTAGGGTGACTAAACGGTTTTTGTTTTGTAGGATTTTAACATTACTATTCTAGATAGACCTAGAAGGGTAAATTTGGTAGCATACTTCCTTTCTAGAATTCATAATGAAGATCAAGAAACTCTTGTTGTTAAGAACCAAATATCAATATAGCATAGAAACACCTTAGAACAAGTGCTCAACACCTTGAAAAAGAGATAATTTCAGGTAATAAGCCTCTTTGAGGGGGCAACCTCCTTATACCCCACATAAATGTCCAAATACAAGATGATTCCAAATGAAAATGTCTCCTTGGTATATATAGGAGACTAGGAGGTACAATTACAACTAATGGACTCAAGCTGACATAAATAAAATAACATTACTAATGTAATATGCCCCAATAAAAGGGTAATGATCCACTATTTACGGCTTAACATGCCCCTCCCATTGAGACAAGTGTTGTCCGCAACGCTTGAGTAACTCTGGATGCTTCTGTATAAAAGACTCATATTCCCAAGTGGAATCTTCAACCGGTAGTTTCCTCCATTTAATGAGATACTCTAAAATGGATATATTCCTCAGCTAGAGATTTATTGTTTCAGTGATGGATTCAGTATCCAATATGATTTTTCCTTCCTCGTCAAGTTCTGGCAATATAGTTTGAACAAGGATCTTGTCACCTATAACCTTCTTTAAGCATGAAACATGGAAAATTGGGTGTACTCGTGAAGATGCAGACAGCTCCAATTTGTATGCCATATTACCAATATTTTGCAACACCTTATAAGGGCCATAGTACTTTTGTTGATAATTTATTATCCTTCTTGGCTTCCTTGAGGGACATCTGTTTGTATGGTTGTAGTCTTAAAAACACCCAATCCCCTAATTCAAAACTTCTTTCACTATGATGTTGATCTGCTTGTTGTTTCATGTGATTATGTGCCATGGTCAAGTTGTCCTTTAATATTTGGAGAATTTGTTGTTGATGCTCGATGTGATCTTCCACTACTTGAACCTTAGATTTTTATTGTAGAGAAGAAGTGATGTAAGGAGGGTGGTATCCATAGAGTGCCATAAATGGTTTCATTTTTGTTGCAATATGAAAGGAAGTGTTATACCACCATTCTGCCAAGGGTAACCATTTGAACCATTGTGTTTTTTTATCAGAGACAAAGAAACGAAGGTAGCATTCCAGACATTTGTTCACTATCTCAGTTTGTCCATCATATTGGGGATGATAGGATGATCTATGAGCCAATTGAGTACCCAAAAAACAAAATAATTCTATCCAAAAATGTCCAGTGAAGATGGGATCTCTGTCACTTACAATAATCTGTGGGCTGCCATGTAGCTTTTGAACTATCTCCATGAATATGGTGGCAACTGTACTAGATTTGAAGGGATAAGAGAGTGCACAAAAGTGTGTGTACTTGGTGAGTCTATCAACAATCACCATGATGACACTCTTTCCTTCAGACTTTGGCAACCATGTTATGAAATCCATGGAAACCTCCTCCCATCACTGACTTGGGATGGATAATGGTTGTAAAAGACCTAGGGTCTTAATTGTCTCCACCTTATTTTGTTGGCAAACCAAACATTCTACGACAAACCTTTGAACATCAGTTTTAAGGCCATCCCAAAAAAATTCCTTCTTGACCCTATGGTAAGTTTTCAAAAATCTCGAGTGCCCTCCTACTAGAGAGGTGTGCAATTCCAATATTACCTTTTGTTTGAGTTGGGAGTTCTTACATAAATATAAGCAATCTTTGTACCATAGTGAATCATATTTCCATGTAAATGTATCTGATGCACTAGAATCCTGCTGCAACCTTTGAATGAGAGTCTGCACTTTTTTGTCATTCTTCCATTCATCCCTTTCTTCTATTATCCAATTGGGTTGGATGATCGATATAGCACAAAGAAAGGCCTCAACATCTTCATCCTTTCTTGAGTGTGCATCTGCCACAACATTTTTCTTCCCTTTTTTATAGACGATTTCAAAATCATAACCCAATATCTTGATCACCCATTTTTGTTGTTTGTCTGAAGATACTCTTTGTTACAAGAAGTATTTAAGACTATCATGATCTGTTTGACCTTGAAGTGCCTACCTATTAGGTAAGGATGCCATTTCTTCAATGCATGTAGTATTGGCATCATTTCCTTCACATAAATGGGTTTGTGTAAGTTCTTTCCCTTGAGTGGTTGACTTTCAAAATTCAGGGGCCTTCCTTCTTGCATTAGGACAACACCAATTCCATTTCCTAAAGTATCACATTCCACAATAAAGGTTTTTGTGAAGTCTGGAGTGGTCAAGACAGGACATTTTCACATCACCTCATTAAGTTGTTCAACATCCTTAGTTGCCTCTGGAGTCCATGAAAATGCATCCTTCTTAGTTAGTGTCATTAAAGGTGTTGTTATTCTTCCATAGTGTCAAACAAACTTGTCGTAGTAACCCGTCAAACCCAAAAATCCTCTAATATTCTTCAATGTTTTGGGAATCGTCCAGTCCATCATGTCCTTCATCTTGTTAGGGTCTACCTTGACACCTTCATGAGATACAATATGACCCAACTACTCTACCTCCTTCACCCCAAATAAACATTTGGATGGTTTGGCATATAGTTGTTGCTCATTTAGTAGTTGTAGCACCTTGTCAACATGTCGCACATGATCCTCCCAAGACTTGTTATAGATTAGTATATCATAAAAAAATATTAACACAAATTTTTGAAGGAAGGGCTTGAAAATGGAATTCATCAACCCTTGGAATGTGGAAGGTGCATTTGTAAGGCCACAAGGCATGACCGAAAATTCATAATGGCCTTCATGAGTTTGGAATGATGTTTTTGGGATATCTTATTCCTTCATTCTAATCTGATGATACCCTGAATGAAGATCCAACTTTGTGAAATGGATTGTTCCATGTATTTCATCTAACAATTCATCAATGACGAGAATGGGAAACTTATATTTAATAGTGATCTTGTTGATCTCTTTATAATCTGGACACATACTCCATGAGCCATATTTCTTGAATAACATTACCACCGGTGTAGAGTAAGAACTTTGTCTAGGTCTAATAATGCCAGCCTCTAACATTTCTTCAACCATGCGCTCAATTTCACTCTTATGGGCATAAGGGTATATGTATGGCTTGGTGTTAGGAGGAACACTCCCAGGAATTAGGTGAATATCATGATCATGATTTCGAGTGGGTGGAAGACATTTGGGAATATCTTCAAATAATTTGGAATGCTTATCAATGATCCCTTGGAGATCTAAGGGAATAGATGGCTTAGATGTTTGAACATCTAGTGAGCATAGTTGTGCAATTAGACCTTGATGCCCCTTTTTCAATAATTTTGTCATGCCATTGGAGCTTATCACCTTACTGAGTTTCCCTGTGATACCTCTTAACTCAATTTCTTTTCCTTCCAATGAATGAAAACTTCTTGAAAATTAAAAGCCATTGTTGCTAATGATTGTAACCATTAGATTCCCAGTACAACATCAACACCACCCATGGGTATAGAAATCATTGGACTATTCCTTACATATTCCCCAATAGTAAGATTGATATTATTGCATTTTCCTGAGCAATTGATATTTCCTCCATCTACAATCATTACTTGAAACTCTGGTGTTGGATATAAAAAGAATTTGAGAGATTTGTCTAATTTATAGTGAATGAAATTATGAGTACTACCAGAATCAAATGGGACTATTACCTTTTTATTTTTTATATATTCTTCGATCTTGAGGGTTTGAGGAGTGCTAATTCAGCCAATGCATTACATGATATCATGGGAGTCAACTCTTCAGAAGAAATCACGTCTACATTTTCATCTTGAGATGGTTCTTGTTCTTGTTCTTGTTTTTCTTCCTCTTCACAATCTATGTAGAATAATTTCTTCTCACCACACTTATGTCCCTTACTGTACTTGATGTCACAATTAAAGCATAAACCTTTTGCTTTTATTTCCTCCAATTGTTGAGGTGTCAACCTGGTAGGTTGAGGTGTTTTAGAAGAAGGAACATTATTCTCTCGATAGATGTTAGGAGTGGTTCTTCTAGTAGCCATAGCCATATTTTTACTTTCAACATTTCTTGCCACCCTAAATGCAGTCTCCAATGATTTGGGTTCCCAAAGACGAACCTAATGTTGAATGTTATCCCTTAAAGTTCCTATGAATACATTAATCAAGTGCTCATCTAGAATATCTGTTACCTTTATATTCATTCTTTGGAAGTTCTCAATGTGCTCTGTAACTGAACTCTTTTGCTTGAGATTTATCGATTGGCTAAAGAAGGTATTGCTCTGTGTATCCTCATAGGGTGCTATCATTTCTTTCATGAAAATTGTCCAAGTGACGAGTGATTTGCGAGAACAAATCCATCGATACCACAGGAATTGATTGGATTCTAAATATAAAGAATCAATTTGTACCTTTTGTGTTTGTGGCACATTATGTAGATCAAAGAATTGCTCCATATGAAGTATCCATGCGATTGAGTCCTTTCCATCAAACTTGCTCATATCGATCTTAGGAAAGTGGTTGGTCTTCAAACCAAAATTAGAGTTTCTCCATTCTTGATTTATCTTCCTTGTGTCCTTGTTGGCATAGGGGCAGACCTGGGGTTCAATGCTTCAATAGTACACCAAAAAAACCCTAACTACCAGCCCTTTTGGCAACACCTGTGAAGTAGATGAAGTCTCACCTGAGGTAGAAGTAGGAGGGGTTGTAGGGCTCAAGTGTATACAACCTATCTGGGACACAGATATGTGATCACAATACTTAACAGATCACTTAGTAATTAACATTCATTAGTCTTTAACCCTTATTCACATCACAGATATTACAGATCAACACAGTATTAACAGATCAAACGCTCTAAGAACTTAGCATAATCTCAGATCTAAAATTCATTCACATAATAAGAACTAAGCATTCATAGATCTATCTACCATACATCAAGAATAGTACACGAAGAAAATGAACAGATAAACAACGTGAAAAACATAGCAAAAAGCTCATCGACACAGGATATACGTGGTTCACCCCAGTGTGGGGCTACGTCCACAAATCTTCTTCTCTTCTTATTAGTTTCTCCCAATCTACTTACATGCACCAAGCCTTAGATCCAACTCCGCAAGGACAGGAGATCTGCGCACACCTCCCCAAATCCTCCTTCCCCAAGTAGGTCAAAGCACAAAGCCTTCTTACAATCACTTGCACTTAGCTCTACAAGTCTCAGTATGTGCCAAGCATTCACAACTATCCTCACTTAGCAACCTTCATAGGCTCTTGCACAAAGATGATTAGAACTACAATCACACAGATTAAACTACTCATACATCGCTTGGCTACTTATTTATAAATTACAATAAGGGCCTAAACATGGGTAAACCCATGGGCTAACATCCCATACCCGTTACATAAACCCTAAAAACCAAAAAAACTTGCAAAAGGGGCGATATCCCACGATATCTACTTCGCCTGGGTGCTCCATATTTGACCAACCTATTGAAGTACGAAAAATGGTCAAACACGACCAAGGTTCTCCAAAACTTGGTCAAGGGCCAATAGGCCCCCAACACTCACCTGTGACTCGTCCTGAGTCACTATGATCTGGGCAACTCCGCTTCAAAGGCCTCGAGCTTAGCTTGAGCTGCCTCAACATGTTGTTTCACAAGAGCCTCCTGCTCGATGAACTCTTGAATAACTTGCTCGGTGNCTAGCTATGCACCTTGTCCCTCAATCTCTTCAAAAAGTGTTCAGGCTTCATCCTGCACCGGCTAGAGTCTCTGGGTCACTTCCATGACTCTACTCTGGATAGCGGTGACCTGTTGTTGAACTGTGCACTGCTCCTATGACCTTTTCATCTTCTCTACCACTGAAAGTAGCTTTAACTTCACTTGCACTGTCAATGTCTGTTTCTTCACCTCCTGGAGTTGTGCCTCCAATATCTTCATCTCTGGGTCTTCTGCAAGTCACTCATAGTTCTGTGTGATTCGGTTACTTAATTGCTTGCATTCTGAAGCCAATGCCTTGATTCTTTTGACTACGCTCCTGGAAATGTCTTCTCTCTGATCTCGCACTTCCTGCGGAGTGCTCGACACTGCTTGCAGTTCTAAATCTACTACTCTTGCTTGAAGCTATTGAATGGCCTTAGCAAGCTTCCCTACTTAGCTCTCAATTGTGATGCAGGAGCATCGCAAATACCCAAAGCGAGCGTGGAGCCAGCGCATGTGTTTTCTTAACACATGACATATTACTTTGAAAACTTTTGAAAGTAAAGCGCCAAACCTTTAATGAATCCTTTATGAAGGAGCGCCTTTTGTATATTGTATCAGACCTCGAGCCATACGCTCTTGTCTGAAATAGATAGGAGGCATTTAATAGATTTAATGTTGGTAGATAGATGTTTAAGTCTAGATTTGATAGCTAGAGTTTGAGAGGGAAAATGGATATAGACACCCTCATTGTATCTTTGTAACATATTGGAGGCATTTAGAAAAGAAGAGCAAGCAGAGAACTATGTAGAGAACATCCATGTATAGATATTGAATTAATGGAAGAAAGCTTTGATTCAAATCCATGGTTATGTGTCTATTCTCTGTGTATTGATGATATGCTCATGAATGTTTGTTTTTTGTTGTGAAATTGCTTTGTATATGCTGTGCATAAGATTTCATGTTTTAAGTGAAGTCTGAAAGAGAGAGAGAGAGAGAATGAGTTTCAATTGTTTCTCTATTTGAGCCAGGATATTCCTGCAAAGAGTGCAGTTGAATTCATCCGCAAAGAGTGTGTTGATGAAGGATCAGTAGCTAACTTTTGTTCTCATTCGCCCAGAAGTTGATTTGGGTGGTTGAAGTCGTGCAAGGAAGGTGCAGGTTTGAAGAAGAAGAAGTCTCAGTTGTTAATCTAAGAAAAGGAGATAGAAGACTGTTGTTGCAGGAAGTGTGCAGAGTCAGAAGGATTCAACACTTGAGAAGTTGTTGAATGCCGAGCGTGAGGAGTACACGCGAATCCATCTGAAGGAGTCAGAGTAGAAAAGCTCAGGAGGTTTAGAAATTCTTGATATCATGAAGGAGAACACAGGAGTCTGTGTAGAAGAAGGGTCTGAGCAGGAGATGCAAGAACAAGTGTCTGAGGATGAGTTTGGAGAAAGGATCTTCAGTATTCTAAAGAAATCCTCGAGGAGGAGGAATGGACGGTCAGGATTCGCGAGGGAAACAGCGAAATCCCGCTAGTCGTCAGAGCTCGGGAAAGTTGCACACGGTTTAAGCCTTAGCGTGCAGGGAAGGAGTCTGGGAGTCATCGGGACTCGGCTCATCGGAGAATCAGGGATTCCGGTGATAAAAGTCTCGTGTATGAGATCGCGATTAGCGATTTCCCGAAAGGATATCAACTGTTGATCATAGCGGGGACACGTCGCGCGAGATCCCAGGGAGTCGGGATTCGGCATTTTGGGGCTCTCACATACAACGGGACTATTGCAATAGAAATCGCGATTCCGCGATACCTGACGGAGTGGAGGAGGAAGTGGTGACGTAGCAAGGAGAAGTCACATGTGCATCGGGGTTCGGCATTTTTGGATTCTCGGTGATGAGAAACTCACGACCGGAGAAGTCACAAAATCCTGAAACACGACGGTCCCACAGTCAAAGCAGTTGAGTGGAGGACAGGTGTCATCGCATTTCGGGGATCGGCACTTGGAAAGGGCTATGAAACTGTGCAATAGGAACCGCGAATTCTCGATACGCGATTTCCCGATCACTACAGGAGCATGGGGTCCAGGCGTTAGTACAGAGGACAGGTGGCGTCATAGAGCGTCAAGAGAGCATCCTGTGGGTGCGGAAAAGTCCCAGTAAGGGATTTGAGGAGCAATTTAGCTCTTCGGGCCTAGGGAAAGAGAAGGTCCTGGTGGTTGTGGATGTGCCCTGAGTGGTCGTTTGCGTCAGAGTGGTATTAGAGCTTGTCTCTGTTTGTATATTTCAGACAGAGGGAGACAAAGGAAGAAAGAAGCACTCTGATACACGACAGAGTGGTATCAGAGCGGGATTGACTCTTTGTTTTCTATAGCAGGGAAGAAAGAAAGAATTCACCATGCCGCCCAGAAGGGAAAGGCAGTCACCCGACCCAGAAGATAGGGAGGTGAGAAGAAGAGGCAGGCCAGCACAGAATCCAGAAATGGAAAGGCATATACGTGATCTCCGAGCGAGATTAGAAGATATGGAAGCAGCGCAGAGACGCACAGCCAATGTTGGAGACCTGAGTGACTCAGAAGGCGAAGTTGAAGCTGAACCACAAGGAGAAGTTGTAGCCGAAGATGCAGCCAATGAGAGATTAATAAAAGCTATCGCCCAAATGAGTTCAAAGATGAAAATGGACATTCCAGCTTACGAAAGAAGTCTGGATGAAGAAGAGTTGTTGGATTGGATCAGGGCTCTTGACACCTACTTCGATTATGAGGATATCGAAGAGGATAAAAAGGTTAGGCATGCTATCAAAAAATTGAAGGGACATGCAACATTATGGTGGGACGAGCTTCAAGCAGATAGACGTTCCAAAGGAAAGCAAAAGATCAAAAGCTAGGATCGAATGATTGCGAAGATGAAGGCAAAATTCATCCCAAGGGATTATCAAATCACACTGTTCAGGAGAATGCAGAACCTGAGACAGAAGTTGATGACAGTGAAGGAGTACACTGAGGAGTTTTACAAGCTCAATATCAGAGCAGGTCATCGGGAGAGCGATGATGAAAAAGTTGTCAGGTATATGAATGGCTTAAGATACGATATCCAGGATGAGATGAGTATGAAAACCATCAGAACGGTGGAGGATGCGTATCAGATGGCGTTGAAAGCTGAAGAAAAGCTAAGCCGTAAGCCAGCACAGCGAGGCCGAGGTAGGAGCCAACCGAAGGATAAGTCAGTTGCCCAAGATAGGTTCCAGAAATCTAGGGACGATTGGAAGAAGCCTCAGACAAGAATAGAGAGAGGTGGAAGTTCATAGCAAGGCCAGCACGCTGAACAGCAAAGGCAATAGACAGAATAGAGCGGAGGATACGCTGACAACAACACTTTTCCTCGTACCAGAGGTAGAGGAAGAGGCAGAGGTGGAGTCCTTACATGCTTCACGTGTGGAAAGGATGGACATAAAGCAGTTGATTGTCCAGATAGGAAAAAGGACAGAGGAGAAGATCACATCGCCGAGGCACAGAGGTGAAATGCTGAGGCAGAAGACGCAGAAGACGGAAGGTCGTTGATGATGTGTAAGGTTCTCTTAACACCCGAGAAGGAGGTGGAGGACACGGATCAAAGAAACAGGTTGTTCAGAACTGCATGAAAAACCAAAGATAGGGTGTGCAAGGTTATCGTGGATAGTGGAAGCACAGACAATCTCGTTTCAACCAAGATGATGGAGAAACTGGAATTGGAGATGACTGATCATCCAAGCCCATATAAAGTCTCATGGTTACAGAAGGGACATCAGGTAAATGTCACCAAACAATGCTTAGTTGACATCAAGATAGAAGGATACAATGATAAAATTCTCTGTGATGTTATTCCTATGGATGTATGTTATTTATTGCTAGGCAGACCATGGCAATATGACAGGAACGTAGTTCATGATGGGAAGATGAATACGTATACCTTAGAAAAGAATGGGAGAATTCATATGTTACTTCCAATTAAAGACAAAGAAGTAAAACCAGAAACGAGAAATATTGTACTTCTCATGAGTGGGAAGGAACTTCTGGCGGAAGTTAAGAAAAAGGAAGATCCACAATTCTTTGTGGTCAGGAAACCGAGAGTTGTTTTGACCAGCACAAGAGTGGTTGATTTGTCGGAAGAAATTCAGGAACTGTTGGAGGAATTCACTGATGTTGTGGTAGATGAATTACCTCATTCGTTGCCGCCGATGAGGAGTGTGAGTCATCACATAGACCTCATACCAAGAGCCATTTTGCCAAACAAAGTTGTGTACAGGTTGACGCCACAGGAGAACGAAGAGGTCAAAAAGAAAGTGCAAGAACTATTGGATAAAGGACTGATCAGAGAAATTTTAAGTTCGTGTGTCGTTCCAACAGTACTGAGTCCAAAGAAAGATGGAGGTTGGAGAATGTGTACAGACTCCAGAGCCATTAACAAAATTACCATCAGATACAGATTTCCACTGCCACGAATGGATGATCTGATGGATTGCCTGAGTGGGGCAAAGTATTTTTCAAAGGTCGATTTGAAAAGCGGATACCATCAGATTCGCATGAGGGAAGGCGATGAATGGAAGACAGCCTTCAAGACAAACGAAGGATTGTATGAATGGCTAGTCATGTTGTTTGTCTTGACGAATGCACCGAGTACATTCATGAGGCTGATGAATGAAGTGCTGAAGGAATTCATTGGTAAGTTTGTCATTGTTTATTTAGATGACATATTGATTTTCAGCGAATCAAAAGAAGAACATCTGAAGAATTTAGCTGCAGTAATGAGAAAGCTACAGCAAGAGAAGTTGTTGATCAACATGAGGAAATCTTCATTCATGAAGAAAAAACTCATTTACTTGGGGTTTGTCATATCGGCAAATGAATTGAAGATGGATCCAAGTAAAGTGCAAGTAATTAAAAATTGGCCATCACCGAGAAATGTTTTCGAGGTGAGAAGTTTTCATGGATTGGCTAGTTTCTACCGGAAATTCATCAGGAATTTTAGTGGAATTAGCACAGCAATGATGGACATGGTAAAGAAGCGACATAAGTCTTTTCATTGGACCGCTGAGGCTGAGAAGAGCTTCAATCTGTTGAAGCGGAAAATAACGGAACGACCAGTGTTGGTGTTACCATATTTCCAGAAGACATTTCAAGTGAAATGTGATGCAAGTGGCTTTGCCATAGGAGCGGTCTTGAGCCAGGAGAATAGACCAATTGCATATTTCAGCGAGAAGCTAGATGAGGAAAAGGTGAAGTACTCCACGTATGATAAAGAGTTTTATGCCATCATACAGGCGCTGAAGAAGTGGAGGCATTATTTGATTCCGAAGGAATTTATCTTGTACTGTGATAATCATGCACTACAGTTTGTGACTCAACAAGAGAAGTTGAATCAGAAGCATGCTAAATGGGTAGAGTATATGCAGAATTTTACATTTGTAATTAAATACATTTCAAGTACTGCTAACAAAGTGGCTGATGCTTTGAGCAGGAAGTGTTTGTTGCTGCAGGAGTTCCGAGTCAAAACATTGGGTTTTGAAAATCTTAAAGACATGTATTCAGGTGATGTAGATTTTGCAGAGGCATATGAGGCAGTTGAGAATCCAGTTCTCAGAGACAGAAGCCCATGGATGGATTACATGATCCAAAATGGATTTTTGTTCAGAGGCAAACAGCTATGTATTCCAAATTGCTCCATGAGGGAGAATCTGCTAAAAGAGAAACACAGCGGAGGATTGGCAGGACATTTTGGCCAAAATAAGACATTTGCAAAGCTGAGCGAGGTATATTTTTGGCCGAGGATGCAGTCAGAAGTCAAAAAGTTTGTTGACAGATGCAGAATTTGCCAGCATTCAAAGGGTCGGAAGCAGAATGCGGGATTCTATCAATCCTTACCCATACCAGAGAGGCCATGGGATGAAATCAGCATGGATTTCGTACTAGGATTGTCGAGGACGCAAAAGGGACATGATTCGATCTTTGTGGTGGTCGATAGGTTTTCAAAAATGGCACATTTTATTCCATGCCAGAAGACCAGCGATGTGACTCATATCACAAACTTGTTTTTTAAAGAGATCATTAGACTTCATGGTTTACCCAGAAGCATAGTATCGGACAGGGATACAAAATTCATTGGACATTTCTGGAGGACACTCTGGAAGAAGATGGGAACTAACTTGATTTTTAGTTCAACCTATCATCCTCAGACAGATGGGCAAACGGAGGTTGTAAATAGAAGTCTGGGAGATTTGCTCAGAAGCTTGGTGACAGAGCACCACAGCAGTTGGGACAATGTGTTGCCACAGACGGAGTTTGCTTACAACGACTCAGTGAACAGGAGCACAGGTAGAAGTCCATTTGAGATTGTATATGGCAGGAAGTTGAGAGGAGTATCTTAACTGAGGGATTCAGAGCAGAAAATGACTAAGAGTGCAAGCGCTGAAGAATTCGTAGAGGTGATGGAAGAACTTCACGGCAGGGTGAAGCAACGATTGCTGAAATCAAACCACGAATATAAGCGCAGAGCAGATCAGCATCGGAGACAACTTCAATTCGAGGTTAGTGATCTAGTTTTGGAACATCTGAGGAAGGAAAGGTTCCCAAGGGGAACATATAACAAGATGAAGATGAAGAAAATTGGGCCATGCAGAGTCCTGAAGAAATTGGGAGAAAATGCTTATGAGATTGGGATATCTTCGACATTCAATGTCTCAGACTTATATCCATATAAGGCTGAGGAAGCAGGAACTGGAAGTGATGAACAACCAGAGATCCAGTGGCAGAAGCAGATGCCGATTGCAGAAAATCCACAGATGGAGCGTATACTTGACAAGAGGGTGAGCAAGAAGACCAAACGAAAGGAATACTTCGAGTATCTGGTCAAATGGAAGAACCGTTCAGTGGAAGATGCCAGCTGGGAAAGCGAAGCAGAGATTCAAAAGCATGGAAAGACCGTGCAGGAGCTCATGGATAGGAGCCCATGAAAGTTTTCAAGACGAGGAGTATGATGCAGGAGCATCGCAAATACCCAAAGCGGGCGTGGAGCCAGCGCATGTGTTCTCTTAACACATGACGTATTACTTTGAAAAATTTTGAAATTAAAGCGCAAAACTTTTAATGAATCCTTTATGAAGGAGTGCCTTTTGTATATTGTATCAGACCTCGAGCCATACGCTCTTTTCTGAAATAGATAGGAGGCATTTAGTAGATTTAATGCTGGTAGATAGATGTTTAATTCTAGATTTGATAGCTAGAGTTTGAGAGGGAAAACGGATATAGACACCCTCATTGTATCTTTATAACATATTGGAGGCATTCAGAAAAGAAGAGCAAGTAGAGAACTGTGTAGAGAACATCCATGTACAGATATTGAATTAATGGAAGAAAGTTTTGATTCAAATCCATGGTTATGTATCTATTCTCTGTGTATTGATGATATGCTCATGAATGTTTGTTTTCTGTTGTGCAATTTCTTTGTATATGTTGTGCATAAGATTTCATGTTTTAAGTGAAGTCTGAAAGAGAGAGAGAGAATGAGTTTCAATTGTTTCTCTATTTGAGCCAGGAGATTCCTGCAAAGAGTGCAGTCGAATTCATCCGCAAAGAGTGCGTTGATGAAGGCTCAGTAGCTAACTTTTGTTCTCATTCACCCAAAAGTTGATTTGGGTGGTTGAAGCTGTGCAAGGAAGGTACAGGTTTGAAGAAGAAGAAGTCTCAGTTGTTAATCTGAGAAAAGGAGATAGAAGACTGTTGCTATAGGAAGTGCGCAGAGTTAGAAGGATTCAACACTTGAGAAGTTGTTGAATGTCGAGCGTGAGGAGTACAAGCGAATCCATCTGAAGGAGTCAGAGTAGAAAATCTTAGGAGGTTTAGAACTTCTTGATATCGTGAAGGAGAACACAGGAGTTTGTGTAGAAGAAGGGTCCGAGCAAGAGATGCAAGAGCAAGTTTCCGAGGATGAGTTCGGATAAAGGAGCTTCAGTCTTCTGAAGAAATCCTCGAGGAGGAGGAATCGACGGTCAGGATTCGTGAGGGAAACAGTGAAATCCCACTAGTTGTCAGATCTCAAGAAATTTGTGCACGGTTTAAGCCTTAGCGTGTAGGGAAGGAGTCTGGGAGTCATCGGGACTCGGCTCATCGGAGAATTGGGGATTCCGGTGATAAAATTCTCGTGTATGAGATCGCGATTAGCGATTTCCCGAAAGGATCTCAACCGTTGATCACAGCGGGGACACGTGGCACGAGATCCTGGGGAGTCAGGATTCATCATTTTGGGGTTCTCGCATACAACGGGACTGTTGCAATAGAAATCGTGATTCCGTGAT
>JASDQU010436336.1:42382-55449 GCA_032191745.1 Picea mariana | reverse complement strand
GTGTATGACAGTGTGAGACGATTGTATTGTACTGAGAGCTCTTGGATTAGAGTTTTGTATGAGATTGTTTCATGATTCATGATATACATAATATATGATAGTGGGGTTTTTAGCTTTACGCTTTCCCGGTAAAACTTCTGTGTTGTGTGTTATTGATATTTCACTTTGTTCATTGTGGTTGTGATCGTGGTTTAAATTTCTTCCGCAAAAGTAATAGTAGAAGCGATTCTGTATTTAACAATAACAGAACTTGTTAGATCAGGAGAATCGCAGGAATACATGAATTTGTATTGAAATTTCTACAGAATGATTTCAAGACATAACCAATGAATCCAGAATCTTGGATGTGGTTGGGAATAAAGAGAAATATAAAAATATTTTCAAATGGGAAATTTATCATCCAACCAAAGATTACAGCACTCACGAGCAATGATTTTATCAAGTCATGGTTCCAAAGCATTGTTGGCCAAGCAATGTAATCAGATTTTGGGTACATTCGTCTCAATTTTACTTCAGTACACTTTGTACATGATCTTGACTCTTTGATAGCAGCCCCTATATGTTACCCAATTCTGAATTTCATTCTACAGATTAGTTGGATGCTTGAATGGATCCATTGGAAATCTACTTACACTTGAAAAGTGTCCATTTCCTCCAAATAGGTTAGGGTAGGTAGATATTGTTTGTACATAGTTTGTTTCTTCAGTCAAAGTTTTTCATAATAAAACAGGTTCTAGATGGATATAATGTTTTCCGATGACTCCAGAGCCTAATGGAGAAGGCAACATGTCCGATTATAGTGTTCTCAATAACCTACAGGGGGTCACTGTCCCGCAGTTAGAGCCAGTTGTTGATCACAATTTTGATCACTTTGATTTTTTGCTCCTTGGAAGAATAATACAAAAATGATATCAGAAGAAGGAAACTTTGAATGATCATCATTTCATGGCGTATCCCTCAGTCTCAGCTTCATCATGCATTTTACATAATCAAATTCCGAGTCCATATGCTTAAGATACTCATGGTTTTGTCTAAACACTTGATCTTCCATGAAGGAAACTTCTTCCACGTGCAAGACAATTGATTTATCTTTCGATACTTTCTGTTTCCCCTCTTATACTTAGTATTTCGAGATTTACATCTCATATTCTCGTACTTAGTCCCATTTTTATTCTCTTATCTATTCTTTTTATTTTTCTCTTACTTAGTTTATTTATCATTCTCATTCTCTTACCGAAATCTTATTCTCTTACTTAGTTTAGTTCTCCACTCCCTCCATACTTAGTATTATTTACACACTCCATTTCCTCCCATCTCCCCTTCTCCACTCCCGATCCCCATCTCCCCTCTCATCCTATTCCTCCACACCCTCCCTTAACCATATTCCCAAGTTCCCATTCCCCCTTTTGACATTCCTCACTCCACTTCCCCTTACCTCATGGAACCACCACACTTCACTCCCCTCACTCCCACCCCGCCATAATACTACACCCATGGATCTGCCACACTCTCCCACATCCTCAAACCTACTCTTCAACCCCTCCATACCCCTTACCCCGTAACCCTGCCATACTCCACTCCTTGCCATACCTCTCCTCTCACCTATCTCCCATACTCTCCATACTTAACATATTTTCCTAAGTTTAATTCCAAGACACATGGTAACCTATTACATTGATAAACATGGTAGAAATGGTAACCAATCATACTGAGACATGTGGAAACCAATCACATTGAGACACATGGGTGCTGACTAGGCGATGAATGTGTAATGATTGGGCGACCAAATTTTAGTAAGTCATGAAATTTCCTAAGGCACAAGAGCTAAGATAAGACATCCATAAGGTCCTTTACTTCACATGAATTATATGAAAGGAATGTACATTATAAACACTAAAATTCTCCACCTCCACAATGCATGTGGGACTAAAGAAAAGCATAATTAAATTAAGGGATGAGAATGATCCACAAACTAGATCGACATCTGCTGAGCAACGATTTTCCGGAGCTCATAACTCATGATATAGACATCCATTTTGGGCAAGTCATACCTTGTTGGAAAGGTAATTAAACAAGGAAGACAATGGGACAGGTTTTGATGGCTGAATTCGGCCATAATTCTTCCAAAAATTAAAATATCAGTCAAGTATGTTTGATGACTTGCTGAGAAATATGTTTGGAACCTCGACTTCCCGAGGCTATAAGTTTAGGTCCAAACTCAAAATTTCACTCAAGAGGACTCGGTGGAAATATGGAATGAAAAAGATTACTTATAGAATGGTTTCCATTGCTAATATGTCGATTATCATACTCAGAAAATTAAAACACATTCTACTTTTGTTTTAGACAATCAACTTTAAATTTTGAGAATACAAGTTTATTAAATAAACTTTTATAAAAGGCCGAAGTGGGTCCTACTTGGAGGCACAAATTTAAATGACATAAATGAATTAATAAGAATTTAGTAAAAACATCAATTAAAAGGATTTACTATTTATTCCAAGAAGAAGCACGTGGGAGCTTCTAGAAGAACATAAATCCTAACTACTTCAAAGAAACATTGGGAGAAATTTTAAAAGAAGGGAGCACCATAAAACAAAAGGGGTAGAAGATTAGAATAACAGGGATTATATCATGAAAATAACATTGATGAGCCATCGATATGCAACCAAATATTTGATCAACAAATATCTCCATTTTTTCTTGCTTCTTCTTCTTCTACACAAGTTCTCTCAAAGCCTTCTATTTGTATATTGGAGATCAAGCATAAGGCTGAGTTTTTTGAGTGTTTTTCTTTTTTTTCTTCCAAGTCTCTTCCTAAAAGGATCAATTGGAGTATTTAATAGCCACATATGTGGCTGGTAATGTAATTCTGGGCTGTCTAAACAATTTATGGAGATTTAGTCCTTGCATTTGACAAGTTTTATTTCTGAGCATTAATCAATTGGTTTATTGAAATGCTTTGTGATGTTAAATATATTTTATGTATTAATATCCATAGAGAACTACTTCGGGGTATAACTTTAATGAATTCTCAGAATTTGGGATTTCTAAATATGAGATTTTTGGAGTATGCCCATAAAATTCTTTTCAGTTTTGAATGCAATACTCATTTAAATTTCTTTGATGTGATCAACACCATTTCACTCTTTTTCTTGTGATAAAATATGGATGCATATTTAGCTTCAATGTGTTTCAGAGGGATGTTATAATGAAGCTGAGAACATATTTATTTTGATATTGAATCCTTTCATTATCTTTTTATTGTGAAGAAGCTCCTTGGTCCATTTCCAAACAAATGTTGCACTCAAAGAGAAATCTGGTTATCAAGAACCATTTTACATACAGACTAAAGCAATAAATATTTGGAGTTTGTTGTTTAAAATTATCCAATTTGAAAACCCAATCCAAGAAGGTAAAGCTACATCTTTAAAACTATAATAGAGGAGTACCACCTCTATAAAAACACAAGGGGGATTTTATCCTCGTGAGGTTGTTGTTTGGATCTTGACCAATCTGAACATCAATAAGAGTACATTGATTATTTCTGTGAGGATGAAAGGAAGTTCACAGAAGGTATTAGAAGAAGGCTATTGGAATAAATCCCACTTAGGATAAATATGTTGTTCGTGAAGAAAGGGTTGATGCGCATGGAGCCCGACATGATCGCTGAGTAGACTCCCCTAGCACCGAGGGGGTGAAAATATTGGGGAAAAATGAGAGAGGAGATGGATCCGTTGAGAAGGATCCCAAATTTTTAAAAATGAGGTGAGGAATATGATGGACCCAAAAGAGAAGAGGAGAGAAAGAGACGAAAGATAAACAAGAAGGGTTGAGTTAAGAAGGAGAGCGGAAAAAAGAGGTTGAAGGAAGATAGCAAGGGCCCTGCGATGAGGGGTCAGGCCCATGATGAAGAGGAAGGAGAACACACCAGGAGTAAGTGTGGGAGAGTATGATGTGCCAGAGAGGAGAATAGACAAGGATAAGCCCATGAAGAGGCATGATATTGAGATTAGGGTGTCTAATGAGGATACCAATATTAGTATTAATAGTAGTAGTTGTAGGGTCATAAGAGATGAAGTTTGAACCCTTTGGTTGTTGCAGAGTGTCACAACCTCGGAGGAGGATGAGGTGCAAAGTAGAGGCTCAGGGGAAGGAGAGGATGATGGAGGATCCCCTAGTTGTGGGGGAGAAGAGTTAGTGATGGTGTATGGTATTGCGTGACTATAGGTGGGAAACTCTATGGGTCACCTCATAAGAGATGTTATAAGAATTTGGAGTTACCCCCCCTTGAACCATCCCCATTGCGCATTTTTAATCAAGAAGAAAGAACAACAGACAAAAAGGCTATTAGAGTAGTAGAAAGAGTAGGAGAAAGAGTAGAAGGAGATAGAAGAGAAGTGACGAGTGAGGAAGAAGGAGAAGTCGGTGCTACTTCACTAAGAAGAGTATCAATATTGAGAATATAGACACCCAACAATGAAATCAGAGGAAATAGTTCGAGATTGAGAATGTAAAATCGTGATAGTACCCCGAGGTTACCCATGTTCCATGAAATAGGTAGAGATGATGTAGAATAACATTGGTTCACATGTGAAGTGATATGGTATGTGAAGAGGATCACAGACAAAGAAACACAGATTGCATAGGTGGAAACCACGTTCAGGGATAGAGCCTTGACATGGTACATGAAGTACAAGGCCACTGCATCGACATGATAGGTGAGGTCCCTGACAGAGATCAAAAGAGATTTTCCTAAGGAATTCCAGAAACCTAAGTCAAAATATTAGTGCATTACGAAGATCAAGGAGATTAAGTAGAAATAGGGAGAAACCGTGTGGGATTATGACCAATAGTTCAAGATTTTATTGGATAGGCTGGCATTCCAGATCCAGGATGTACAACATATAGAATGGTTTATTGCAGGGTTACTCCCCCATATATGAGTCCCGCTAACCTAGTTGAAGGTGACGACTCAAGCAAAAGTGGTGGACAATGAAATACGCTTGGAGGTTACACTAGGAGGGGCAGAAACATCAATAGGATTGGCGTAGGTGCAGTCGCAATTGACTAATATGAGGATGTAATTGCAAGATATGGTGAACGTAAAATTCGTGCACAAGCACATATGGTGTACCACGTGTTGGTCTGAGAGACACCACAGAGATGAGTGCCCTGTACTTGGAAACTATGTGGTGACAAGAACGCTAGGTCCATTTCCAATTGGGCCTTAGATGGAATGGTGTAGAATTTGCAGACAATGGGGCCATGTACCACCCCACTTCCCAATGTTGGAGAAATATCAGAAGAGGCATCATACTCCATTTTGTGAATTCTATAAGTATGTGGGACATGATGTCAACAATTTTTTATCACTCCAATTGATGCGAGACCACACCCACGATGTGTTCTGGGTGCAAGAAGAACATAAGGGTGGTGATCATGGCGATGTTGAGAGAGGTGGCTATTAAGTATGTCCCAAAGGTAGCTATGGATGTGGTCACGGATGAGGATATGGAGGAGGAGGAGGTAGACCCCCACTTATTTTAATTGTGGATAGATTGGCCATGTGTCAAGGTTCTGTACCAAACTGTGCACTCTCTAAGGGTATTTTTACAACCCATAGCATGTTACAGAGGATTGTACCGACTTATTGAAAAAGTGTGAAGAAAAGAAGACACATTACAACATGGTGCATGCAGAGCCACGCGAAAATAAGAAGAAATATGAGGAATTTGATGTCCGAGTGATAACCCACGGAGGAGAGAAGACAAGAATCGACTTCTAGCATGGTGAGAGCTCGGGTCAAAGGCCAAAGAGGAAGATCAAAAAGGCATTGTAGTCCCTTCCTAAGTTTGATGCTGCTCAACATAAGTAGTTTCTGGGTGATGTGTAGAGGGCCCTGGAAGAAGAAAGAGTGCTAGAAGAACTACAACATGTGACACAAAGGTCAATTGAAGAGGCCGAGATTCGTGAAGAATTCCAATGAGTGACACAAAGGTCGTTGGAGGAATCTCGTGTGTGCTAAGAAATATAGTGCAAGACACAAAGGTCACTGGAAAAGGATCGCATGCACAAAGAAATAAAGTGCGCGATGTAGAGGTCATTGGAAAGAACGTGTAGACATAAGAGTTGAGATACGTCGAGAAAAGAGCGATTGAGGAACATCACCTTGAGAAGTTGAAGCACATGACACATGAAGAATAATTTCGTGACTCAAGTTGTGAGACAAAGATAGAAGATGAAGTAAGTAATTTCTTACGTTGTTGTTTGAGATTGCTAAATGATCCTAATGCTGCGAGAAAGTTGAAACATATGTTAGATACCTACATGGGGGAACATGAGATGGAGATAACTATATCAACCCCCTACCAGAAAGGGATATGTGTTAGGTCATTAAGTAGAAGCGCACATGCCGAGAATTCAAAATGACAACTGAACTAGGGAGTTATGAAATTGATGGGGTCATGTTGAATCTCAGTTCCAATGTGAACATTCTACCGAAGAATTCCTAGGAATTGATGGGTAAACCTAGTTTGGTTTGGTCACCCATTCAACTGCGGTTGAAAATCAATACAGGATCTATCATATAGGATGAATGGAGCAAGTTGAAGTGAATATAGAAGGGGTGAATACAAAGGATGTTTTCGAAGTGATAGAGGTTATGGATGATTCTAATCCCTACACTACATTACTTGACATTGATTGGGCCTTCAACAACAATGCAATGTTTAATTTGAATAAGAGGCAGATGTCATTTGAGATAGACACTTTGAGTGTGATCTCACCTCTAGATCCTAATCAAGGGGACAGATACAATGAGCCGATGGATGAGGATGTGTGAAGCTTTATTATTGAGAATATCTATAAGATCACTGGGAACAAAGAGGATTATATAAATCCCACCGCGGATGGAGAATTGAGCTAGAGAAGCGTGAATTCATACAATACTGATTCAGAAGATTCCATGGAAAGGTGTTAGAACAAGCTTTATGTGGTCTCTACTCGAAGATGTGCAGGAATTACTAAAGAAATACGCTGGATCGAATCTGAGTTATGCGATGCCCTGCAATTTGATGGAACGTGGACGATAGAGGCATTCCTAATGCAGATGGAGAAGACTGTTCTTGCAAAATGGATGATTCAAGCCATGGATGTCATGGTACAAGTGACACCTGCGCGATGGTGGGAGATTCATTGCACAAATATCTAGGACTGGGCGCAGGTGGTTGAGTTGATAAAAGTCAGGTTCCATCCCATCTTTGACTTTGAATTGGTCAATCAATATAAGGGAAATGAATATTCTAGGAACACATTTATTTTTTCAAATGACATTGGACTTCCAAGAATATTCCTCGAATGTAATGAGTCCACCAATTTGTTCATACCATGGATATGGTTCCAAGAAGTTGGTATATTATTCAGGAGGATCTCATGAGGAAAACAATAGATTGGATCCATGTAAGTTTACAATTTTTCTCAATGTTCCGCTTCACAACAAAGGATCCAACCCAAAGAGAGGCCCTCTTCTGGATTATGAACTTTATATTTTGTCATCAACCAAAGGACACCACACTGAAGGTGGTATGCTCATATCATCAACCAGTCGAAAAAATAAAAGAGGTTGTCCATTGTTGAAAGTTTGATGTTGACAATATTGACGATGATGACCCATGAGGATTACAAATAAAATAATCTGATGGCAAGCACACAATTGAGGGAAAAGTGTTAGAGATAACTGTGCCAGACTATGGTGGCCCGATAAAGATAAAGAAACATAACATTGGCACTGAGGAAGTGCCCAAAATGGCTATCATTGGATATTATTGGGATAAGGAGACTATTATCTAGGTAGTCCTCCTCCTCAAGGAATACAAGGACTTGTTTCCCCGCAGCTTCTCAGAAATGAATGGAATTGCAGGATCGTTGGGGGCTATGAAAATTCAGCTCAAAATAAATGCCAAACTAGTTAAAAGGAGACTTTATTGATTAAATACCAAGTATAAAGAAAATGTGCACAATGAGTTGGATCAGATGTTGGAAGATGGGTTTATTGTCCCTATGGGGGAGTCATATTAGATTATCCCCATGGTTGTGCAACCAAAGAAGATGAGTGACATTCAATTTTTTATAGACCTGAGAAGCCTTAATGCAACATGTGTCCATGACCTTTTCCATACACCTTTCATCGATGAGGTTCTGGAGAATGTGGGGAGACAGGAAGCCTACTATTTTACAGATGAATTTTCAGGGTATCATTAGGTTTAGATCGTAGAGGAGAATCAAAGACAAAACTACCTTTGCAATAAAATGGGGCTCTTTTGCTTATAATGATGTTGTTTGGAATAAAGAATGCCCCTGCAATGTTTTCTAGGATTGTGGTTGCAACCTTTAAAGAATTCATCCACAAGTTTCTAGAGGTTTACTTGGACGACTAGATAATGTTCAATTTGTTGAAAGAACACATGCAAGTCCTTCGATTGATGTTGGATCGTTGCTGCCAGCTCCATATTTTATAAAATTTGAAGAAGTGCATCTTTTGTATGTCGTTTGGGACGCTGTTGGGGCATGTATCTTGCAAGGATGGACTGTTTCTCAACCAAGATAAAATTGCTACCATATTGGATATGGTATCCCCCATCCTAGTTTGCAAGCTACGCGCCAAATCAGGCCACAAAGGATACTAGCGACGGTTTATCCAGAGTTATTCCAAAATTACTGCCCCATTGGAGAAGCTGCTGCACAAAGGTACTTAGTACATTTGGACACAGGAATTCTAGGGAGCCTTGGATACTCTAAAAGGGAAACCAGTCATTGCGCCGATTCTAGTTTTCATGACTGGTCTAAGATCTTTCATGTTCATGTCAATGCCTCATCCATTGTGCCAGGAGTAGTTCTTGCGCAACCATGTGAAGGTAACATTAACCATTTGGTCTATTTTGCTAGTTGCAAGCTATCTGATGCTGAAAATAATTATACAACCACTGAGCACGAGGGAATCACAATGGTATATGCCTTATAGAAGTTTCACCATTACTTGTTGCGGACCCATTTCAAATTATTTACAGACCACTCCACTCTCAAGTATTTTGTCAACAACTTGGTGTTAGGAAGAAGAATATGTCACTAATTGTTTCTTTTCATGAGTTTGAGTTTGAAGTTGTGGTCAAGCTATGAAAATACAATGTTGGCCTAGATCATCTATCACGGATTGAGACTAGTGAATCTATTTGAAGCTTATATGATGAACTTCCATATGCGCAACTCTTCAGTGTTGAAGCAGTTCCTGATCAATTGGACGAGATCGTTGAATTTCTCATGTTAGGATAGGATCCAACATGGTATACCCCCTCTCAACATCGTCAACTGGTGACCCATAGCACAGATCATCAGTTGATCACCAGCCAATTGTATAATTTGGGAGTAGACGACATCCTATGCAGGTGTACATTAGAGCATGAGAAATACCACATTTTGTATGAAGCACATGAGGGTATTGTAGGAGGACACAATGCTAGTAAGGCCATAGTGTGGAAAGTTTTGTGCATAAGTATTTGGTGGCCCTCACTCTTTGCATATGGAAAAGAATATTGTAAACATTGCGATGTTTGTCAACAGATGGGAAAGCCTTGCCGTAGAGATGAGCTCCCTTTGTTTCCAATCACAACCTTGGAGCCGTTTGAAAAGTGGGAAATTGATTTTTTGGGCCCGATAAATCCTTCCATGCATCGAACAGGTGCGCACTACATTATTAAAACCATTGACTATATGACAAGATGGGCCGAAGCCATGCCAGTTAAGGATTACATAGCAGAAACGACAATGTGATTCATTTTTGAGAATGTGATTACCAAACTAGGTTGTCCAAAGGTGCTTATGAGCGATTAGGGATCACATTTTCTAAATGAGACCATTCAACAACTCAATTAGGAGTTCATGATCTACCACAAAAAGAGCACTCCCTATCATCCTCAAGATAATGGTACAATTGAAGCTTTCAATAAAATTTTAAAACATGATTTAACCAAAGTTTGTAATGTGCAACATGACGATTGGGATCAACACATCCCTGCAATATTATGAGCATTTCGAACAATTTACAAGATGCTAAAAATGCGCACACCATTCAGATTGGTTTATGGTAAAGAAGTGTTCATACAACTAGAATTCATCGTTCCCAGCCTCCAGGTTTCTCTAGTGACTCAAATGACAGACGAACAATCCCTTCAACAATGGCTAGATGAACTTATGGAGCTAGAGGAGGACTGTATGATGGAGAGATTCAGTTAGATGCTCAAAAATAAATTACAAAAGGCATGGCATGATCACAACATCCACCATAAAATACTCTATTCGAGATATTTGGTCTTATTATATGACAAAAAATATTTACAACACCTTGTCAAGCTACATATGCATTGGTTGGGTCCTTTCCATTTGGCCTACATCAACAAAGTCAGTTTTGCCAAGATGGATGCATTGCAGGGACGACTGCTCAATGGAATTATTAATGACAGTAGGTTGAAGGTGTACTATGTCTTGCATGGATCACTTTCCACTTATCTCTCTTTCCCAACTTTGAAGCTCTGTAGAGTGGGGTTAGCATAGGATGTACAGAAGGTAGAAGAGTACATAGTTGACATAATTTTCCTTTTCAGTAGCACAATGTACACTCTAGTCACATAGGTATATTAGATACATTGACATATTTACATATTCCCAATATGTCCAGTTCATATTGAAGTTATGGCCCCCGTAGAAGGTAGTGGCTTGGGCAAGGGAATCACGTGGGATTGGGATGAACTACTTGCCACTACATTACATTGAAGGGTCAAGCAATCTGATTTAGACAGATCAACCATAGCCTTGGCATGTAAGTAGTAATGATGCCACATTCCAAATGGCACATCACATTGGTCGGTTCTTTATCTCATTCTAGATGTAACTTTGATCGTCTTCCACTCTATATATATCTACTTTTTCCCATGTAGTCATTAGATAAATTCTCCATGTTCCATTCTATGTCGACCCTGACTGTTGACCATGTCCCCGTTTTCTCCCCACTCATTGTTATCCTTTAACTTTCCACCGCACTTACCATCTCTTGATTTAGGTCCTCTTTCATGGCCCAGCTTCACAGACATTCTGGGACGTGTGATTCCCAACCCCGCCAGGTAGCCTAAGAACCCACAGTCCCGTTCTCACGAAGATTGAAATTTCTTCATCAGTTGCTATGAAGAGGTCACACTCTCTTAGTTGCCAACAAGACATAACCAAAAACTCCATAGTTCCCTGAACTATGCTTTGAAGTTTCGATAGTCCACCAACTCTCTTGGCCCAAATCTGGTTTTCTTATCATCATGGATCATCACCTTCGTTGAAGGAGAGAGCCCAAGGCTGCGAACTCTCAATTCCACTAAGCTAGGAGGTCCTTGTCTTCTTGATGATGACCTGTGTTGGGTTGAAAAAACATCCTAGACATATGATTTTCTCTTACTAAAACCCAACTGCAATCAAAACTTGGTTTAATGTTCTAGTCCACCAATGATGATGGTTTTCTCTTACTCAAGATTGTCACATCAGTCTTTTTATGAGGTAGTTGGATTGAGGATGAACCAAGTGATAATGGTGAGGAAATTTTTGGCACCCAAAGTTTTGGGTAAATATCGCCTACACAAAAAAATGAAGTTGTGCACGCTCATTCTAGTTTTGTGCATGCTCAAGCAGTTTCACGAGTGGTAACAAGAGGCACACAGATTAGATCAAGTTTTGTTAATGCACACTAAATCGAGTTCTGCCAATACGTGTCGATCTGATTTTTTGGATGCACACTGGAAATCAAGAAGACAACGCATGCACACTAGAATCAAGAAAAGGATCTTCTGAAATATCCCCAAATTATTACTTCCAACAACACAAGGGAATGTGGAGCAGAAAGAAGGTGAGATGGAAAGGTAGTTATGATTTCCCTGATTTCAAAAAGGCTACATGGAGTGCAGGCGGTGACATAAGCATGCATGACAATCAACTGTAGGAATGAGTGGGGTAGAACCGAAATATATAGAGCACCAGAGCAAAGAATGATATAAAAGGAGAGTTAGTCAGTTGAGAAGTTGGTGATTTAGCTAGTTGCTAATTGTTAGCTAGTTAGCTCATGAACCTGTGAATTACTAGTGTGATCAAGCTCACTTCGAGCTGATGTTTTGTAATTGTCTCTTATTGTAAGTATGATTTTGTACTCTCTATAGAGTTTGAAGAGATGTGCATGATGTGATGTAATGTAACAATAGGAAATGCATAAGAAATAATAACTCTTTTGTTGTTAATGAATGAGTTTCTTAATGTATGCATGTTCCTGATTGAATGAGGATGATAATAAAGTTGTAGTGATTATGGACCTATGATGTGTCAATTATGTGTTTGATTGAATGTGTTTCTTCCATTATGTTTTGTCATATGTTAGATAAGATTCATTGAATAACATGAATGAAATCCCCGATGGATATCTATGTGTTTAGTCCTTCATCCTCGACACAAGACCAAATGGTCTATGTGATCCTCATGACATCTCAGGTGATACCTTCTTCATCCTTGGCTGAATATTGATATGTCGATGCTTTGGGTTTTTTTTTGGTCAACTCTAGAAGAACCTTGGGTCTTAACCCCCCAACGTTAAGAAGCATGTGCATAAGCATGAAACAATCCAATAAGGATTCCTAAATCCACTCATAAATAATGAAGTTTCTTTCTTGGAATTATAGGAGCCTCGGGAGCCCTACCAAATCTGATTTAGTCAAGTCATTAGTAAAGCAGGAGAAGCTTGAGGTATTACTTCTCCAGGAAACCAAGTTGAAGGATGTCGATGCCCTCCTTCTCAGTTCTAAATTTTGGAAATTCAATCAAGGAATCATAGTTATCTCTAGAGGTGCTTCAGGTGGCCTCTGTACGCTTTAGAACCTTGTGCTCTTCCATCTTGAAAGAAATAAATCAATGCAACATTGGATTCTTGTCAACCTATCTCATGTGGTGAGAGGATATCTGTTCTCAATGGTAAATGTTTACATGCT
>JASDQU010436336.1:22185-38642 GCA_032191745.1 Picea mariana | reverse complement strand
ATTGTTTTCTTGTTTAGTGCCCTGTAGTTAATGCACATTCTCATGGTGTCATATTTCTTCTTAACCAACACAACTAAAGATGCAAATGGGCATGAGCTAGGCCTAATGTGACCCATTTCCAACAACTCTTTGATTTCCTTTTTAATTTCATCCTTGAACCTTTTTGGGTGTCAGTGAGGTGTGGTGATGACTAGTTTATATCCTTCTTCTAGCTCAGTGGTGTGTTCAAAACCCCTATACGATGGTTTCCTTGGAGGAATTTTCCCAAATAACTTTTCATGCTTGCCAAGTATCCTTTTTATGTCTTGTGAATAGTGTTTTCACCCTTCTTGAGTGGTTTTCATCGAAACTAAACACTTTTTTGCATAATCCATGTCCAGCCACATGGATATAGCCTCCATGCACTTTGTTGAAACCAACCTGGGAGCATTATTTTTCATCCCCTTCAATGTCACCCTCTTTCCTTTTTCAGAATTGAAGGACATATCCATAGTTTTGTAATTTTTAGTAATAGGACCTAAGGTGATAAGCCATTGAACACCAAGTATAACATTGGTTTCTGGTAGGTCCATCACATAGAGATCCTGTGTCAAATTGTACTGGCCCAAGGCAAGACTCAACTGTGGAATATATATGCAACATGGCATGGTGCATCCCCCTGCTACCTCCACTGAGAATCCCTCAAACTCAACAGTAGGGAGGTGTCTCAAGTTTACCAAGGAAACATCAATAAAGTTGTGGGAATCCCCACCATCAATAAGTATTATGACCCTTTATCCTTGGAGGAATCCTCTCATCTTGGAAGTGTTGAATTTTGGTACCCCATTGATGGATGCCATAACAACCTTCTTAATCCCCATCTAGTTGTGCATTTTTTCTTCTTATTTTTTCCCATGCGTGGGATCCTCTTCTATTTGGGTCACTTCAATATTTTGAATGTTCCCCACATCATCTTCCTCTTCACTACAAGAAAGAACCTCAATGTAGTGTATCTTCCCTTTTCCACTACATCTATGCCCTAGTTCCCATGGTTCTTTACAATTTTAGAATAGTTGTTTTCTTCTCAACTCTCTTCTGGTAGCTTCATCCTATTTTCCTTTACCTCTATATACGACCCTTTGATCCTTTCCCCTTGGAGCAATTGGTGGCTTTGGAATGAATTTTTTTTTTAGGTTGCCCCTTCTAAGTCTCTAGACTTCCAAATCACATTCTGAAGGGTATTAGGCTTAAAATCCTTGAGCCATCCATGCAATGGATCTTTCATCCCCTTAAAAAAGAGCATCATCAACCAATATTCTGATACATCTAGAACCATGATCACTAGCATATGAAATTCTTTACGGAATTCCTCACCTGTTCATGTTTGTTTAATTTGGGTGAGCTCACATAAATGAAGTTCTATATCTCCCTGATCAAACATTTCTATGAGCCTCTATGTGAATTTTTCATATGAAATAATGTGTGCATATCCCAAAGTAGTCATCCCATGGTACCACCACTCATGGGCCTTGCCTTCCAAGTATAATATGGAAAATTTGATGGCATCCATTTCCATCATGGGACTTAACTATAGATAAGCATCCAATTTCTGTACCCATGCCCTTGCAGAAGATTTGGTTGTTCCGTCAAAGGGGGGATTCTCCATTTTTCCTACCTTGCACCCCATATCATTATTACCCCTGTGAAAATATCTAGGATTGCCTCTATATTTGATTCCACAATACTTTCCTAAATAAACATGTCTCTTAAACCCTACACTCAAGGCTGCATACTCCCTCTCATATTCTTCAAAGTTGTCCTCTATCTCCACACACCCATGGGACATTTCCATCATGTTTTTGTGTGTCTAGAAAACATGGCATGTAAGGCCTCGACATGACTCTTCTACTCACTATTACCCTATTGGTTGCGCCCCAAAATAGAATTTTCCCCTCAATATGAATTATGTGACTAGTATCTGTGTGATACCTCTCTTCTCCATGAGATCCACTAGCCCCATTGTTCCCTTCATTTTTTTGTGGTTCCATGTTATGTACCATCTACATGAGAAGATGTGCAAGCATGTCATGCCCTAGTTCCAATGTGGTAACCGAGTGCTCATGTCCCTGTTCAATAGTTGTCAAGGCTAATTTAGGATTAGTCTATCCTCTGGATAAGTGCTCCTGTGTCTCATCCAAATGGTGTTTCATGATAAACTGTGTTTTTTCAATGGAACATTGTAGTTCTTGTGTTAACCTTTCCAATTCAGTTGGTACCTCCTTTCCATTACCATCTCCTACTTCTTGTCTTTCCCCCATCTCTGTTTCTAGTTCCTCAGTACCCTTATCCATCTTTTTCCTGTTGTATCCTCTCATCAGCAAATCCCCATAGGTTAGGAGGATTCAAATATGTGATACCATTTTAAGATCCCCAAGTGGATCTATGTGGAATTTTTCAATTTTAATGCTTTTTTGGTTGAAGGGTTTTGTTAAACAATTCACATCTGTAGCTTATTAAGCTTGTGTTGGGGTTTTATTGTTTAGTTTGAAAGAACAAATAATTTGTAATGATAAACTTGAAATTTAAATGACAATGAAACACATATAAACAACCATAAGAATAGCCACAAACTCAGATATGTGTTTATTTAATATACAATTGACCTCAATACAAGAGTAGAGAAGATCTTGAAATAGATATAGAAGAATGAAAGATGTGGCTGATAGAACCTCCAAGATACAATAGTAAGGAGAGATATTGGCTTCCCTAAGACTCCAATAGCTACATGTAAATATCTATAATATCAATCTCTTTCCCTTCCTCCAAAACGTTGAATCTCCTAGTTGAGTTGCACCCTCTTTGGCTGAAGCGCACCCTAGAAATTCGCAGGGCTTAGATCTGGCCCAAAAACTCCATGAAATGATTGTTAACCTGTAGGGAATATGATGGTTGAATCGTACGAGGAATTCCCCTTGCTATAGATGAATAAAATGATGTTAAATCAATGGATCTCAAACCCTAAGTGTGCCCTCCTTCAGGAAATTCACCCAACTCAAATAATAAATGATTATGGAGGATGGAAACCCCCAAGAGTTCCAAGAAAAGTCACACTATGGATGGAAAAGGTTCCCAAATGAATATCTCTCCCATATCCAACCAACTAAGGCCAAATCGAACTCATCAAGGTTGAATAGTGCGCCCTTCCTGCATAAAACCCTCCAATGGTGTGCCCTTCTTCACAAATGATAGCTTAAACTAATCTGATCTGAAAAGAATGGTAAGGGTGGAATATTTCACCACCTTGGAAAAGCTTGGACCAAGAAAGGAGGGAACTTTCACCTCCATGCTGATCTCTAGGGTTTGTCTAATCAAAACCCTCAAAACCCTCAAGCTTCCAAAGCTCAAAATTGCAAATAGAAATGATCAAGAATGAGGAAGTGAGGTGCCCTCCTCCTCTTTCATACTCTAGTATTCTAATTCTCACTTAAATTATTAATTGTCTTTCTAAAGTATTTTTCTTCACTTATCTCATATTAGCCAATCAACTTGTATTTCCTTATTCATCAATGCCACTTTAATCATTTGACTATAATATCTTCAATGACATAATTTGGCCACCTTAGTCCCCTTTTTAGTGAGACTATATCCTAGGGGGAACAACTAGGCTACTAAGTCTTTCAAATCCTTGATCATATCGAAGGAGATCTTAAATATTATTTAACAACTATTATAGATGATCATACATAGAACTTAGGATATGGTAAATTTCAATGATTTCCTTAAAAAAAAAGCAAAGATATACCTACATATTGATTATTATAAAGAAAAATATTTTTAAAAGTAGATCACCAACTAGAAACTTTCAAAACATCAAGTTTGACAATTTAAGTGAAAGAACAAAACACATAACCATAATAGAAGTTGTAAATGTCATCCACTAGAAGAACATGTAGAAGAACATGTATAGTGCATAATACATTAGAAATTTAAACTTAAAAAAAAACAAGTTCCTTTGCATGGCTAACTCATTGGATAATTGTATAATTATAAATAATTATAATATCATTCGAAACCCCCAAAACTATATGCTTAAGATTGAGGCGCATGCCCCTAATATCTAAGCCCATACTTCATAGCCAAGGCAGGTATGAATTGGTGTGGTGCTACATGGTTTAATGAATTTATGATATACAATCTCTTAGTCTCAACTATTTAAGACAAATGACATCATTACCAAAGCCTTTAAAAACTAGAATAAAATAGAATGGGGTTGAACATGACCTTATTGGAGACCATCCTCCCCTCCATTAAGTACGTCTTTCCTTGACTTCACGTGAATGCATATTCAAAGAGTTACTATATTGCTTCAACGTGGGTTCTTTATAAATCGGGATGGCCTCTAAGATGATTCTCATCTCAACTACAACTACAAATCTTCCACATATTGCATTCATTGCCAATTTTCAATGATTAAGAAAAAAAGCCTAATAACCTTTTTTTWWAGGGTGTTTGAAATTTTCATGTATTAACTTCCATGTGCTCAACCCTATTATTAAWCAAAAAGTATTCCTTTCCATAGTAAGTYCTCGGAAAAAATATCATCCCTCATTTTGTGAGAGGTTAAATGATAATTATTGGATTAAATAATTGCCATTACTCATCTTGCTATTATGTTATTATGTTTTTGCGAGAAAGATTCAAGTTCATAATCTCAATTAGAAGCTTTGAATTATTTTCATTGTAGGAGTAGTAATTAATCTTCTCTCAATTACAGTAATGAGAAAGACCTTACATATACTTTATTATAAACACATTAGAGAAGTTGTTATATCAATATTGGAGTCTTGGGAATGCAAAAGCTCACTCATAGAAGAACTTCATCATTATTTAATTCTTATCAACAATTGTTGGTTAAAGAAAAATATATTTTTTATCCATTTGATGGTGGGAGTATCCTTGGATGAAACTCAAGACTAGTTGCATCGACATGTCTAGGAATCTTATTTTCATTGAAATCTGTTCACAATGGAGCCCGTTACTTTTGTACATGGCCATCTAAGTTAAGAATCCTAATAATTTCTCTTTTTAGAACCCAAGTTCCCCATTTGCTTAGAGGAGGCCTAACATATCTAAGTGACGACCTCCTAAAGATGGGAAGAGGAAAATTTGACAAGTTGATGTGTGAGCAGAACTCCATACAAAAATTCGATTTTCAAGAGTTATTTTAACAACGAAATTTGTATATATTAACTTTACAAGGACCATCACATATCATCTCGATTTTTATTTATAATGCATCTATAATTTATATATTAATTAGAAAAAAACACTTTTGTACAAACAATAAATCATAAAATAAAAATTTTATTCATACATATAAACCTTAAGCAATTGTAGAGGATAAAATATATTGACAAAAAAATATTAATATTTATAATACAAATAGTTATCCAAAAATATTGCACCATTGGGATAGTAGTTGTAAAAGACAATGCTCACCTAAGGGCAAGTCCCAAACCCACAACGCATTGTCTCAAACCCACAACGCATTGACCATGTATTATCTTCGAAGTTCCTATCACTTAGTACAAAAGTATGGTTATTATCTTCAAAGTTCCTATCTCTCACTATAACACATTGACCATGTATTATCTTCGAAGTTCCTATCACTCACTACAAAAGTATGCTTATTATCTTCAAAGTTCCTATCCCTCACTACAACACATTGATCATGTATTATCTTCGAAGTTCCTATCACTCACTACAAAAGTATGTTTATTATCTTCAAAGTTCCTATCCCTCACTACAAAAGTATGCTAGTTTAATTAAAGTATAAAGTTTTAAAGTTAATAAAATGATTAAAATGAAATCCAAATTTATATCCCACTTTAAAATAGGATCATAATTATAATTTAGTGTTGGTTTTGAATATTTATCACTTGTACAATTATGGCATTTAAGTAAATAAAAATAACATAACTTTTTTATATAATTAGTTTATTGAAAACAATATGTATGTCAATTAGTGAAATTTGAATTTGGATGAGAAGAGTAACAATTTTTTTATAATTATTTAAACTACATCTAATTAATAATTTAATATTTTTTTATCTCATTGAAAACTAATTATTTTATATAAAAACCACAAACATTTTATAAAAATTAAAGAAAAACAATTTTTTTTACAATGAAAGTAATTCAAAAATATATCTAATAACTTACAAGTCAAATATATCATGACTCAATGTCTTGGGAAAAAACATATATTATTAATCATTACACCCATTAAAATTGTAAAATATATTTAAAATAAATAAATAAATGATTAATAAAATAAAGAAAAGAATTTAAATAATTATGGTGACAAGATGTATACAATGACATGTTATATTATTTATATTTAAAATTATATTATATGTTAAATTATAATTATAAAAGTTTTAATAATTTAATTATTATTTTTTTAATTAAAATAGAGTTTAAATTATTCATCAATTATACAGTTTGATTGGATCTAATGGTTAAAAACATGTGTTTTTAGGGTTCAAATTCAAAAAGATAAAGTATGTATACTTTAATAAACTTTACCACACAAATCGCTATCTAAATCATTATTTTTAATGAAAAAAATTGTCTTTTAAAAAAAAACAACTAAATATGTTAGCTGGTTAACGTAGTCAATGAGGAAAGAGACTAAATATGTTACCTGGTTAACGTAGTCAATGGCAACAAGTGAAAATGAATCATTTTTTTTAAGGAAAAAGGAATCATTCGGAACATGCAATGAAAGACGGGGTACCTTCGGAAAAAGGAATAATATTTTCTAAAGGAAATGGAATCGTCTTCTCGGATGAAAACGAGTTAGGTTAAGGTTAGGTTGGACACGAGCAAAGCAAAACCCAGGTACGGACGAAGAAATTGCCATGCACTTTCTGGCTTGCTTCCATTTCGTTACCAATTAAAACTCTTACCGGCTTTTAATTCAATTTATCGAATAATTAAACTATAATAGACAAGGGCACCATGTTTCGTTGTATAAATAATCAACAGTAAATGAATCTGATATCATTACATTGCATTGCAGTTTACCCAGATTGCCGAGTAGTAAGAGATACACAGAGCGTGCCAAAGGCCTGGTGCTAACCTGAAAGCAGCTGCTGATAGCCATTTTGCGCTTGTGAGCTCAACAACCAGACGAGTATCGAAGTATTTGAGTGCGCATTCCCAATCTCCCGCGTTACTTCTTTATTATTGATCTGCATCTCATGGCATCTTCCTCCAACTCGGCTTCCACCTCCAGGGTGGATGGCAATAACTTCTACTACTATGATGTGTTTATAAATCACCGAGGCCCCGATGTTAAGAAAACCTTTGCCAGCGATCTTTACCATCGCCTCAAGGCATGCGGACTGCGAGTCTTCCTGGACAAGGAAGAATTGCAGAAGGGAGAAGAGTTAACTTGTCAGATAGAAGGCGCTATTGAAACAGCCGCCGTCCATATAGCTATTTTCTCTATCAATTATGCCGAGTCAAGTTGGTGTCTGGATGCGGGAGAAGAGATCTACCATTACTCCCGTATTCTTCGGTGTCAAGCCTTCAGAACTTCGGTGGACGGAGGGAGGAAAAGGAGTGTATGCTCAAGCCCTGCGCTCGCTCCAAAATAAGAGAGAATCCGATTCTCTGCAACCACGATACGATTCCAAGACTATCGGAAAATGGAAGAAGGCTCTCTATGATGTTGCACAAATCATCGGTTTCGAGCTAGAGGAGGTGTATAATGGGTAACACCTCTAACTCTCCCTGTTCGGTAGTGTTCGTTTTTTTCAGTTGTTGGATTCATAGGTATATCTCAGCTTTTCTTACTAGTAATGTTATTTTCAATATTATTCAGTGACGAGGGGAAACTGCTGGCCGATGTTGTACAACGAGTGCTGTAAAAAGTTCCAAAAACACCCCTGTATGTCTCTAAATATCCGACTGGATTGGATGCCAAAATAAAAGATTTTGAAGAAAGAGTGTTATCGCAGCAGCAGGAAAGCGGGGGGGGCACGGTTGTAGGAATTGTGGGACTTGGCGGGGTTGGAAAAACGAGCCTCGCAAAAGAATTCTTCAACCGTGCGCGAACAAATTACAATCGTCTTTGTTTTTTATCTGATGTCAGAGAATAAGCGTCTAGAGGATCTTTAAATTGCTTGCAGAGTACCCTTCTTGAAGACTTGGCTCAGCTGAAGGATATGCAAATAAACAACATTGATGCAGGGTATAGAGAAGCTTAGAAAGCATCTCTCTTCTTGTCAAACTCTTATCATCTTAGACGATGTCGATCATATTGATCAGTTGGATGCCTTAATTTCACCAGCAGAGGATGTCCTTGACCCGAGTAGCTTAATTCTAGTTACGTCTAGGGATAAGGATGTACTTACAAATTGGGGAATTGAAGATTTAGTTATTTACAAATTAAAAGGCCTCAATCCACAACACTCTACAGAGCTTTTCTGCTCTCACGCCTTCCACCAGCCTCCTCCGGTTGCAGGATTTGAACAAGTGGTTAATCAGTTTGTGGTTGCCTGCGATGGATTGCCATTATCTCTCAAAGTCATCGGGGCGCTTCTTTATGGCAAAAAGAATCTTGAGCACTGGAAAGCGCAATTGCACAAAATCTCGAAAATACTTCCCAGGGATATACAAGACAGACTGAAAATCAGCTACGACAGTCTGGATGAAGAGGAAAAGCAAATATTCATAGACATTGCCTGTTTCTTCATAGGGAAAAAAAAGGATACTGCCATCAAAATATGGGACGGATCCGGTTGGGAAGGATCTCTGGGTCTTCAGAATCTACAGAGCAAGTGCCTCGTAGACGTGGAGGTGGAGAAGGATTGGGAGTATTTAGAAATGCATGAGGCAGAATTTATAAGAATGCACGACCACCTTAGAGACCTGGGCAGATCTCTGGCGGACGAAGAACCTTTGCGTCGTCGTATTTGGCGCGTATTTGAAAACCTTTCGGACCAGTCACCTGTACATATTTGAAGTTTTAGACCGACTTTCAAAATGATCTGTCAAATTTTGAATTATTAAACTTTTCAAGGATGTCAATATTGTTTCTAACAGTTTCCAGAGTACAATTTAGGTGCGAGAAATAAAAAATTCTGCGGAACGCGATCGTCTAGTAACTGAGCTGCACTGGCAGCCGCCAGACTTTAAGGGTTCTTGTGTGGAAAGGGTATTTGGCGTTGGGCTGTCACCGCAACTAATAATGCTCCGCTGGACTAACTGCCCGTACTCCTCCTTAGCTTCAAAGTTTTCGACGGAGAATTTAAGAATTTTATACATAGAGGGGAACAATTTGGAAATACTGTGGCATCTTGAATCTCAGGTAGGTACTCATATAATTTATCAAAAGGTTGTTTTATTTTCCTTTATTGCAAAAATAGCTCTGCTTTTTTCATATGCCACAATACACAAAGTTGACATAGAGGGAGCATTGCAGGCACCTCTGCAGCTGAGGGAGTTGTATATCAAAGCTTCTAGGCTGCTCAAGATTCCACTGTCCATAGGGCAGCTGAAGCACCTCCAGAAGATTGTCCTCCGGGGTAACTATATTATCCAACCGAGTTTCAATAAAATTGAACTGTCGTTGGAAACTTTGCCAGATGAGTTCTGTCAGCTGTCGTCCTTGAAACACTTTGGAATGAAGGGACTGTCCATATTTGAGGTCGCTGCCAGATTCTTTTGGGAACTTGACCAGCCTCGAACATGTTAACTTGTACCGGTGCACCCGTTTGGAAATGCTCCCAGATTCCTTTGGGAATTTAACCAAGCTCCAGCATATTGATTTGAGTTTTTGCGAAGAATTGGAGATGCTCCCAAATTCCCTTGGGAATTTATTGTTTTGGAATTTTGCAAAGAATTGATGATACTCCCAAATTCCTTCGGGAATTTAACGAATCTCCAGCATATTGAGTTTAGCAACTGGTACAAATTGGAGATGCTCCCAAATTTCTTCGGGAATTTAACGAGTCTCCAGCATATTGAGTTGGAGAACTGCAAGAAATTGGAGATGCTCCCAAATTTCTTTGGTAATTTAACCAATCTTCAGGATATTAAGTTGAACGGCTGCGAGAAATTGGAGATGCTCCCAAATTCCTTTGGGAATTTAACCAATCTCCAGCGTATTGACTTGGGTTGCTGCTATAGATTGAAGATGCTCCCAAATTCCTTTGGGAATTTAACCAATCTCCAGCATATTGACTTGGGTAGCTGCTATAGATTGAAGATGCTCCCAAATTCCTTTGGGAATTTAACCAAGCTCCAGCATATTCACTTGGATAGCTGCTCTAGATTGAAGATGCTCCCAAATTCCTTTGGGAATTTAACAAAGCTCCAGCATATTAACTTGGGTGGCTGCTATAAATTGAAGATGCTCCCAAATTCCTTTGGGAATTTAACCAAGCTCCAGCATATTGACTTGGGTGGCTGCGATACATTGCAAATACTCCCAAATTCCTTCGCAAATTTAATACACCTAAAATTTCTGAATTTGACTGGTTGTAAGCAGTTGACCATCTTTGGCGAAACCCTGAGAAATATCACCACACTTGAAAACTTCTCTCTTTCAGGTTGTGAGAATATTGAAGTAATGCCTCCCCAACTTACATATCAACGGTTCTTTTTTTGTCCACGTGAAAAAATTGCTCTATATATTCAAACAGAATATAATAATTTACAATAGTCTAGTTTCCAGACAGCCACAATAAACCAGGAAAAACAGCTACAAGCTAGGTTCCTCAAACCAGCAATGGTTGACATTCAAAGTGAATTAATGCTCACGATCTGCAATTTAATTACCAGACAGTTTTCAAGACTGCCAGCGATATTTAACTGCAGATTTTGTCTCTTAACTAGCAATCAGGATATTGATCTCTGTCTAGGAGCTGTCAAGACTGCCAGAATTACCAGTCAGCAGTCAAGACTGCCAGTAAATTACTACAGAGTTCACTTCTAAACTAGTAATCGGATGTAGATCTCGGCCGAGGAACTTTCAAGACTGGCAGAGAGTATTTGAATTCAGAAATAATTCAAAGCTTGATCTTATATGTAAGTCCCTCGTTGCCATCCTCCCAATATGAAAAACAAATTTGGTTCGGAGGGAGGAGCAGGGTTTTTTTGGAGAGGAAGTCCGCATCTGAGTTTTCCTCTCGGTAAATATGCTGGCAGGTAAGCTTCCTGAAAAGAAGAGATGCATCTTTTGTCCTATCTTTCCAGCAGGAGAGGGCTGCCACACGAAAATCTGCCAGTCCATTCAACCAGTCGATCGTGAGCTTTGAGTCGCCAAGGAGTAACAAGTCCTCGGTGTGGCGGCTCGCTAGAACAAGAGAAGTCCAAGCACCTAATAGCTCAGCCTTTGTGTTTGAGCCCTGTCCACAGTTCAAGGTCCAGCGAATACAAGAATGTGGGTTTAGGACAATTTTTCCCCCGGCTCCACAAAGTGCACCCCCCTGTTGAGAGGCCCCATCGAACCAGGCCACCGCTCTATCTGTAGGGAATTGAAAGGGACGTCTAATCAATGGTTGATTTTGTGGGGTCTTGCCATGTTGTCTTACCTCTGCCAAAATGAGAGATGTGACAAGTTGGATAGGTAGCTTCTTATCATTAAATATAGATGCATTTCTGGCCAGCCAAACGTGCCAGCACAGGAAGATAGGAAGCATTGGAWGGGTGTTGTGGTTCTGGATCCAWTTTTGAAAACAAGTGTGTACATTATCACCAYTCCACVATGTGGAAATTTTTARTGTCGATGAGATAWGTGACCAAATCGCCCKGGTGTATGTGCACTGTACAAATACATGCAGAGTCGATTCAATGGCTCRTGTACAGAGTGTGCAGCGGTTCGGGCCCTCCCAGCCCCTCGCTTGTAAATTGTCCCAAAACAGGAGTTTATTCTCGAGAAGAAGCCAAGCGAATAATTTGTGTTTTAAAGGCCCAATGGCTCTCCAAATCTTCTGTCTCCAGCTTGCAATTGTAGATTTCCAGTTATGGGCTGCCAAAGCATGATAGACATTCCTAGCAGTTAAAATACCAGTCCGATCTCCCCCCGTCCAGATAAGGGAGTCTGCCTTTTGTTGCAAACGCACACCAGTTGATTTAAGTAGTTGTATGAAGACTTCCCATTCAGCCCAATGATCCGTATCTAATAGGAGATCCAGACCGGTATTCCAAGAGTCACCAAGTGGGCCGACAATGGACTGACTGTAGATTTGGTGAAGAAAATGAATGTTCCTTTCTTATAGATGAGCACGCAGCGGAGGAGAGAGAATGACTTTTCTGCCTAAACCTAGTATGCAGTCATTGCCAACTTCAATCAGATGTCCATCTCCTGGAATCCACGAGAGCCCCTTTAAAATGATTGGAAGAGTGGATGAAAAGTTTCTCCAAGACTGTGAACCTATTTTAGGGTGTACCTCCGCGAATCTGATCCAAATATGGACCAGAAGATGATGTAGATACTTAGCTTTGATGACCGAATGCCAAAGTCCTAGTTTTGTTAGAATTCTCCAAAATGTGTTTGCCGAAAGAGCCTTGTGAAAGAGCGGCAGGTTTTTGAGGCCCCAGCCTCCCATCGACTTCGGTTTTGCAAGCTCCTCCCATTTGCTGAGGTGAAAGCTTCTGTTCTTCTTACATCCGGACCAAAGAAAAGTGAAGATGAGTTGACGGAGTGACTTCAATACTGAGGCTGGTATGTGTGCTAAAGCCATCCAATATACTGGAAGGCTTTCCAGCACTGCTTTAATCAAAATATATCTTCCCCCCATCGAGAGAAATCTGTGCTGCCAGTTGAGAATTTTTTTATTGAATTTATCAATAAGCCAAGCCCAATCTTTTAAAGTATATCTGGTGGGTTTTAAATAGTATCCTAAGTATGTAAAGCCCTTTTCCAGTTCAAGGACACCAATTCCAAAAAGCTCACTTAGATCCAGTTTTATGGACTCCTGCACATTTGAAGTCAAGAAGGAGGATTTAGTAGTATTGATTTCTAAACCAGATACAGAACAGAAAGATGTGAGGATCGAATGTATGATGGACCATTCTGCTAAACTTGCATTTGTCAAGATCAAAATGTCATCTGCAAAAAGGATGTGAAGAATATGTGACAGCCCTGCCACCTTGACTCCTTTCAGGAGTCCTTCCGATTGCTTGTTCTTTAGTAAGATGCTGAGACCTTCCAGAATCAAGATGAAAAGAAGGGGGGATAGAGAGCAGCCCTGGCGGAGTCCTCTCTCACAATGAAAGGCCTTTGTAGCTTCACCATTGATCAAAATCGCCAGATTTGCCGAGGTAATATAGCCCATTATCCAATTAGTAGTAAAAGTGCCAAAACCGCTCTGGATAAGGATGAGGTGCAGAAAATTTCAATTAATGCAATCGAATGCCTTTTTTAAGTCCAGCTTTAGGAGAATGGCTTGAAGGTTTTTTGTCTTAATGTTGTGGATGCACTTGTGAGTAACGCCAACAACATCAAGAATCTGTCTTCCTTTGAGGAAGCCTAGTTGTTCTTCGGAGAGGGCCCGAGAGAGATAAGGACGGAGTCTACCAGCTATGAGTTTAGTGATAAATTTGTAACAGATGTTGCAGAGCGAAATGGGGCGGAATTCATTGAAATGCCTGGGTAGATTTGTTTTTGGGATCAATGTTACAAAGGTTTTATTCAAATTGGCACTAACATATCCTCTAGATCTCGATTCTTCAATGACATCAAGGATGTCCTGTCCCATCAGATCAAAAAAGTGAAGGAAGAGCTCGACTGACCAGCCGTCTGGTCCTGGGCTTTTCTCCCTTTTAAAACTTTTGATAACCTCCAGAAGTTCTTCCTTTGTGCAGGGAGCATGTAACAAGTTTGCCTCTTCGGGAGAAATCAGTTTTGGGAATAAACTGGCAACAACAGTCTGCGCATCAAGTGAAGGAGCTGGTGGAGCTTTGTAAAAAGATTTAAAGTGTGAGTAAGCTGCCGCTTTAATCTCAGCCTGTGTGTGATGTAATGTGCCAAATGCGTCTTCAACGGTTCTTGCAAGAACTGTTTTTAGGATTTGAATTCAAAGAATTGCCAAGTGCCTTCGGAAACCTAAGTAATTTGAAAATTGTGCGTTTGCAAAGCTCTTGCTTTTGCTTGGAAATGCTGCCACCTTCGTTCGGTGACCTATGGAGCTTGGAGGAACTGTGGCTCGTTTATTGTCCCTTGAAAAGTTTCCCCGATTCCATTAGAATGTTGACTCAGTTGAAAAAGTTGAGAATTAGCTGGATCAAGAATCTTGAACGGTTAGAGATAAAAGAATGCCCGTCAAGAGAAGTAACATTCAAAAAAGTTGGAGGGGAGGTTGAAACAGAAACCGATTCGAGAGGGAGAGGAGTGTTGAGTAAACTGGACGCTTCTGAGACATCCTACTCTAACGCTGTTTTCCCCAACCTTCAACATCTCCATATAGATCATTGTGATCATCTAGTAGAGGTTGGAGCATTGCCAACAACACTTCAAACATTAAACATTTGCGAGTGCAGAAAACTGGAGGAGCGGAAACATTGGTGTCTTTGGAGTTCTTGGACACAAATGGATGTGATACGCTGAAGAGCATACACGGGTTGGCGTAGCTGACAAAGCTTGAATTCCTGAACGTTATTTTTTGCAACGAGTTAGAAGAACTGTCCGGTGTTGAGCATTCTCAGTTTTTGAAGGTGTTTTATTGTTGGAATACGTTAATTTCTACCTACCCTCATTAAATCAGAACCTTCCGCTTAACCATTGCTATTGTTCCTCTTGTAAACAGTCTAGAACATTCCATCGACACTCCAGATTGTTTCGTGATGCTCCAGAAGTTTCCCCTCTCTCTATAAAATCAAAGCAATGTAACCATTTAACCATTTAGCAAGTGAGCAATAAAATCTTTTTTTTCTATGCATTACATTGTTTCTTTGCCTCTGCCCACACATCGTGGTATCAGAGCTAGGATAGCATTGAATTGCCAGGAGGGCACGCTGTGTATTGAGATGCAGTAAGAGTGGAGACGCTGTGTATTGAGCTGCAGTAAGAGTGGAGAGTTGAGGAAGCCGCAGCTTCCAGGAGAGACGTAAGAGCAGGTTAGCAGTGAAGGCCGTGAGCAGAGGGTCGTGAGTGTTAGCTTTTGCAGAAAAGAGACGCAGAGTTGAGGAAGTCGCAGCCTCCAAGAAATCCGTGAGAGTTGTGCTGTCCATGAGAATTGGAGTTGAGGGCTGTAACCGTCCGTGAAATTAATTTTGCTGGTATTGATTTAATTGCAGGTGAAAAGAGCAAGAAGACCAGGCGCGTTGCTCAGCTTTAAGTTTGGTTGTTCTGGTAATCTTTCTCAGCTCCTTCAATCCTTCTAGGATTCTGTTCCATCGTGAATCAAGTGTGTAAAGGTCAGAAATACATACATTTTTTTAGATTTAGCAAAGCTTGGGAATGAGATAGACATGGGTATATCTTACTGTATTTGTGATATGTTGGAGTTAATACTATTCCTCTTACCGGCGTAAAACAAAGGTTGTTGTAATTTTAGAAATTCTTGGTTAATTGTGCATTGAATAAGTAGAGTTGGGCATTATATTGGGAGTGTTGTCATTTTGAAAATAATTTGGTGCAGTGGTTGTTGCCCGAAGAAGAGTAGCAAAGAGCACTTACCTGCACTCACCTTTTATAATCTTTTGCCTATTTTTTGTTAGAAATTTTTTTTTTTGGGGGGGGCTTGATTTTTTTTTTTAGAGAATGACATTAAGCATGTTTTAGCAGTTAATGATTACAATATTTTCTGGGAAAAATTATGATAATTGGGCATTTAGAATGAAATTAGCATTTGATTCATATGAGCTAACAGATATAGTAATGAATGACTATACTGAACCACAAGATGAGTTTATTTTGAGTGCTGATGAAAAGAAAAATCTTGATGAAAATAGACAAAAGAGTAAAAGGGCTTTGCAGATAATTGGACAAGCATTGGATGATTCGGTTGTCGAAAGGATTAAACCAGCCACTACAGCCAAGCAAGCATGGGACATTCTAGAGACAGAATATCAAGGCACTAGCAAGGTAAAAATTGCCAAACTTCAAGCACTTAGAAGGGAATTTGAAAACTTGCAAATGAAAGATTCTGATTCAATAAATGAGTTTACATATCGTGTTACAGAATTGGTTAATCAAATAAGGCAAAATGGTGATGAGCCAACAAATTGTAGAAAAGGTTTTAAGAAGTTTCCCTAGAAAATTCGATGCAATTGTTGTGGTAATTGAATAATCTAAAGATTTAACTAAATATTCTATGGATGAGTTGGTTGGCTCCTTGAAAAATTATGAAGATAGGTTGAACAGGAATGACAATACCTCATTGGAGCATGCATTCAAAACACAAATGACATTTGGCAAAGGCAGAGGAAGAGGAAATCCAAGTTTCAGAGGAAGAGGAAGA
>JASDQU010436336.1:4193-14268 GCA_032191745.1 Picea mariana | reverse complement strand
TCTTGTCTCCATGATGGCCCCTCCCCTTATTCATCTGCCTTGGATTCCTATGCTTCGACCTTGCAGGGATGGGAATTCCTTCAACAAACATTGATCCTCTATGTCTCTATCCCTCACCTGCTCATGATGTTATCCCTCTTGTCTTCATGTGTGAGGCCAACTCCTGTCTCATCCATATGAAGCCTCCATGGGGGATGGAAGTTTTCACATTCCCTTTAGGATTCCATTTCCATATCATTCGTGTGCCAATGGAGGTAAATTTTCCAAGACCTAGCTCACTCGAATTCAACCATCATTTCTTCAAATGGTGTAGGACATATGGATTTCAGAGCCCAATTCACTGGTACAAGGACATGCACTTCTCTCCCAATTTGGTTGCATTTATTACCAAATTCTACATTGGCAACCAGTATTAGGTCCAACATTCTCTTGATGGGTGGTGGCATGGCTTGAAACACCTATTCAACATGGATTATAGGTGTTCTGGATCGAATTCACATTTGGTTTAATTGGAGCAAGAACTTGATGACTTGTGGACCATGGTAGTTGCCATTCAAGAGCAAGTGGAAACTTTGGCATCTCAAGTGTTAGAGGTGTTAGAAATTTCATCCCGTGATAGACAATCCTTCTAGTCTCTCCATGACGAGGTATATTCTCTTTGTAGTCAACTAGAAGACATCAGAAATCACTTGACCTTTCATGGACAATCTAGAATCGCACCAGCAAGATCTGAATCCACCAACTCCGCAATAGATTCCATATATCAATTCCCTAGACCACTCAGTAGACTAGAATGAATACATGGAGAAAGATGAAGACATGGACATGCCCCCATCTTGATTATATTTGTATGCACTCTCAGTTTTGGTTTTGTTTAGGTATCTTCTACAATGTTTACCCTGATAACATTTTTGTCTTGTGGGGATGTCATAATTCTTCTGTAAACTATATCCTTACAACCAATAGTAATATGGTTTAAGTTTTGGCATCTTCTCCCTCATGCTGGGTTTTTTTTTGTCTATGTATGTAATGTTGTTTCCTTTTTGCAGTCTTTTATATAATATAAATTCTCCAGTTTTAGTAGCCTTTCCAAGGTTCCATATATATATATATATATATATATCATTCTTCTATATTTTTCTTAGGATCCAGAGTTATCCCTCCCACACTTGCACCCTTAGGGTCACAACATTATCTATGGTAGTGCTCTTTAATTTCTTAAATAGGTTGGACAACTTTGTGGATCAACCTCTCATCAAATCCTTGTGACTACCTGGAGTGGGAAAAATGATCATGAGAGTCAACACGTTTCTTCCTTCTCATAATGCACCGAGTCCCTTAATACTCCAATGACTAACATAGTTGCACCAAGTCCAACTCCACTTTTTGTACGTACATAATAATATGGATATACAGGTTGGCACAAATGAGTGAATTGTTAACACATGAGAACAAATGAACAAGTTAGGAGTGGTTGAATATAGAATTAATTATATTATTCTAGATAAAAAATATAACTTCAATTCTAATGAGGTCCCATGTTTCTTGGAATTCGATAAATTGAAACAATTTGTCCCCTTAAAGAGCAAATTTTTAGGAGATGGGGTAGGGAGGGACTAACCACAAAATTTAGTAACCCAATTTGAGGCAAATTGAGCATAAACGTAAAACCAAAATAAATGTTTAAGTTTCTTAGGGTAACCACAAAGGGGGCATCTAATCTAGGGGATGCCAAGGTAGACTAATTGATGGCCAAAGACTAGGGCCCTAGGGATGAGGGATCAATCAAAGCATGATTTCTCAGGTTTGGCCAAGGATTTTTAAACATTGCAAAGTTATAAAATTTGATTCATTTGCTTGGATTGTATTTTCCATTTTATATTAGATGAAACCTTTGATATATGTTTGTGGTGGAACCATCTATAGACATCATCTAGCTTGTACCTTTTAAATGCCTTGGTCTTGCTCCAATTTCGGTCATTCAAATGGGATGTGGGAGATTACATGTCTATAGTCATAGGTATGTAATTTGGAATGAACTCCTTGATCCACTCAATAATGAGTCTACAATATTAACAAGTCCCTACTCGTCATTCACTGTAATCCAGGGAACCTAGTCCCAAGTCCAAGCATCAAACATGTCTTTAATCATGTTGATTCCTCTTACAAGAGATCGAATGGTTGAGAACAACATTGTCTTGAATAAGGTTTTTCCTTTGTAAATAAGGACTAGGGACCACAATAGAGAATGACCATTAAAACACAATTCAAAATTAAAGCCTCAACCTTTCCAATTTAAGGAAGGCTTACTAGCACCACAAACCTTCCAAATACTTTGAGAAGCAAAATTCCCTTTCATTTTGACCGTTTCTAAGGTGACCATGAGATTTTATAAATTCAATATCAACCATGATTTCTTACTGAAGGGAGCTCCATGGCATATATAATTTTGTAGAAGCATATTCTAGGTAGTGTGACCTTCTACATTGATAGTCCATTTTTAACACATAAAGACTTAAATTGGGTGTGACTTTTGACCACTCCCTTAATCTCCTAATTTATATGGGTGTAAGAGGATATAATTATCATGGTGTTAACCTTTTACATCCTCTATATTTTCCTAAGGAGGCTACACATGTATTTCTCTAGATGCTGATGCTTACTAGCCCATGGAGGAGATTTCTCTAAAATTTCGATAGGTGTAGTGAATTAGTTTTTTGATATTTGTAAGTATTATTTATAAGATTTGTCTTCTTATATTGTTTTTATCTTGGTTAGCGTGGGGTTCTTTAACATCAACATGATCAAGCCATGTAATTTGATCTCTCACCCCATAAATTAAAGAACCATGTGTGTATGGGTGTTTGATCTCATCCATGAGTCAATTAAAACCATACAAAATACATCAAGAATCAAACCTAGGTTATTTATGGAAAATTCCCACCAATCTACTTAGTAAACCACAACCCAACCAATTGTAACCTCTCTTTTTACTCTTCCATTATTAATAACATTAATATGGTAAAAACTATAATCTATTTGCACTTGCCTCACATGGATTCTAGTAAATTTATGAGAAAAACTGCTCCCTGCTCCGAGGAGGACCACACGCAAGCTCTCCACCTACCCTTATTTTGAAAGTGGTTCTCCGTCAATAGAACGAAAAACGACCACACATATGATCATGGATTCTACAGGTTTCAGAAGTAGAATGATAGCAGCCTCCATATAGAGCTCCTTATATCTTTACTTAAGTGTTACCAACCGGGCACCCTTCTTTATCAACCAGAAATCCCTCATTTTTTTAGGTGCAATGTAATCTCTCTATTTACTCTTTTCGTTAATAATATTGAATCATATTTGATAAGTAAACATCTCATGATTTATTTCATAATGTTTATGATAATTTTGCTAAATAAGGTATGAAAAACATGATACATAAAGAGAAAAATGAACATTAAACAACTTTAAAAGCGAGAAGTAAACATATTAATATTTGGTTTTAAAATGAACAATGAAAAGATAAACAAATAAGACATACAAATTATTTGGTTCTAGAATGAACGATGGAAGAATAAACAAAGAAGAGATACAAATGTACAAAATTGAAATTGGCTACGGAAAGATAAACAAAAAAGAAATACACATGTACAAAATTGAAATTCGCTAATTAAAAAAAAAAAATCATGAAAAGAAGAGTAATCACTTTTAATATTTGAAGCTAAGAAAAGAGTGTATATAGGACAACATGTAACCTTTCTAAGTAACATAAGGAATACAAGAAGGGACCCTCTCGAATTTAAACTCTTGATTCATCTCTTCTTTAATGGCATCCAACCTTCATTGAAGATGAATTCACTATTTTTAAATGTATGAGCTATTTTTACATTTTGGTTTCATAATGTTTTTGATATTCTTAGCATGAGTAGTCAATTATAACTTGATTTTCGTTATTGTAATATATATTTCTAGTGCAAAAATTGATATTACATTTTACATCTTGCTTGCATAAAGCATCAAAAAAGAATTAGATAAGGTCTAAGAAGTTCCCTATATCCCTTCTTTAATAACATTTTCATTTATCCGTCCATTACACATTTAAAAAAAAAAAAAACATCTTCAAAACTAGGAAAATCAATGAGTAAGAAGTAAGATTCTTTCATTGGAAAATTGTCAAGGTATTTTAAAATTGCAGCAAAATAATAGTTCTTCAAAAAATTTCGTCAATTTTAGAAACTAGTAAATTTGTTTCTTTATCACACAAGCTTACAAGAAGAAGAAACAAAGACAATGTTCAATGATAACACCCTCCCTATATTCCACAAGTTTTAACATTCCAAGTTGCATTTTTGAATGTTTATTTGCCACAATATTATTTTCACGATAAACATGGGGTGATAAACAAATGCCAATAGATTCCTGCAAGAGTAAAGTATCTAATCTATTAAAGATTGAAAATCTCATGCTATGAAATGGCATATAACCATTAACTGTATCTAATCTATTAAAGATCGAAAATCTCATGCTATGAAATGGAATATAACCATTCATTTAGTTAACAAGAATGGTTGCAAAGCAACTTAGTCCCTACTTATTGCAGGATGACACCTCATGGCACCATACGCAAGATGACACCTCATGGCACCAAGTTCAGTAGTTCGTTTTTTTTTTTTCATATACTTTTTCTACTGCCAAATCCAATATGTAAGCAAATTTACATTATTTTAGTGGAGAGTCACACTTCCAAGACATGTATAAATCAAAAGATTTTAGTTCAGATTGTCGAATGCAATTTTAACATTTTAATATGAAATTTAATTCAAATATATAGAATGCACTTCATCTTTAGTGTATTTATTGTAAATCTTGATGTGCCAAACATTGAAGAGTTTGTGTATTATTAAAAACAATCACCACTTGTTATAATATTGCAAACAAGTGTTAAAGACACGTAACCACTGGTTATTGAGATTTGAAATTTTTTTGCATCCTCCACAAAACCTTATTTCTATTTTATTGTATTAAATCATTAGAAAACATGTGAAGTGGTTAGTTGGCATGCAATAAGCAAAGCCAAAACACCTTGGTGGATGAGGCCTTCAGAATCTATTCCTTTTTAATCGCGCCCTGGCAACAAACTCTTTGTGGTGAGTTTTGTTGAAGGAAGGTATCTGGCATCAGGTGATCAAGGATAAATATTTACCATATTTTTCAGTGGCTACTTGGCTTAGATTGACATCGCCTCTCCAACCAACAACCTCGCAGATCTGGAAAAACTTGCTGAAATCTTTAACTCTCATCACTCACTGGATTAGCTGGAAACCTGGTAATGGCTCCTCTATTTTAATTGGATTGGATAAGATTTTGGAAATCAACAATTCCTCTTTACTATCTTCAGAACTTTGAGTGGCACTAAAGGAGAAAAAAATTTGTTATTTATATCAAGCCTCCGCCCAATCCTCTTTGGGTTACATTACAAATCAATGGAAATCCAATGCAGATTTAGATCTCTCGGGAAACCTTCCAGTTGAGTGGCATTCTTACTACAAGGCACTCATTCAATCTAGGATCCAACTCCAGTCTAGAGAGGACTTGCTTATCTGGACAGGAGGTGACCACTCTGGTGTTATCACTGTTAAAAATGTATATAACGCTTTGGCAAAGGAATACTAACTGACACAAGCAACATGATGGTGAAGACAACTTTAGTCATGGGACGTGGCATACAAAATCAAACTCTTCACGTGGTTGGCATTAGAGAATAAAATTCTAACATGGGAAAATCTGAAAAAAAGAGGATGGGAAGGACCGAGCTTCTGTCCATTGTGTTATAGGGATGAGGAGACAATCTTTCATTTATTTGTAAGATGTTCATTTACATAACAAATTTGGAAGTCCTTGTCATCTGTTTTCAACTTTGTTATAGTTTGAGGTGGCATCTCTCTAACATATTGTTTTGAAAAATGGCTTAATATGGAAAAAACAATCGGCACACATTACCCTCATTGACTTTCTAGTATATTTGGTTGGCAAGGAACAAGTGTATCTTTGAATCCCGCATAAATACAGTTCATGGAGTTGTTTTTCAGATCTGAGGAATGGTGGAAGCTACTAGTGCTCGATATCCTCAATCACATCTCAAAAGGAAAAAGAAACTACTCGATCTCACTATGCATAATATTTTTTGGTTCGATGGTGCTGCTCAAAATAATGGCACTTTGAGTGGAGCTTGGGGTATCATAAAGACTGCAGGGAATACTATCTACAGGTGGACGTTCAATTGCGGGATGGGTTCAAACACTAGGGAATAACTTCTTGGTGTGTGGGCCACTTTATCTTTATCCCATAGGCTTGACATTGATCATCTACAATTGCTAGGGGATTCAAAGATAGTGGTGGATTGGTTAAATTATAGGTGTAATCTACATGTTACTTCACTTATGGGATATATGGAGAATATTAGGGACCTCATTGCACTCTTCAATGATATTAGATTTGACCATATCTACATGGAAGAGAATGTGGAAGCAGATATACTATAAAAAAAAACACTCCAGGTTCCGGAAGGGAGGATCCACTTCAACAAATGGTGGGATGGTCAGGAGGGCCCCCCACTATCTCTTTGTCTCTACATTTGAAATAGATAGATTTTTGGGGAATTCTATGACTTCTATTTATTTTGAGTTATAACTGGTTCTATATTGTAATCATGGCTATAAACATTATGGACTATCCTCCTGCACTTTTTTTGCTATTTTTGGATTGTTTACATAGTGTAGAGACTGGATAGTTTTTCGAGTTTTCTGAAACAATGCAATTCCACTCATTTTGTCTGTGATGGATGATAATACCAATAGACGAAGGCTATAAGCAGTCATTGTAATTATGAACTCTTGTACTCTTTTTGAGAACAACATATATATAATATATTGAGAAATTTTCTACTGGAAAAAAACAAAGTTATTGTGTTCACATGTGTTTTCAGATGCTACTTCGTTGTGTCATATATAGACATTTCCCTATAAGTTGTCCAATTATGGGATGCAATGCCACCACCACCGACATTCTCAGTGCTAATTGAACTAGCAATTCCACCACCATATAGTATCATAATGCTCAGTGCTGATTGAACTAGCAATTCCATCACCATATAGTATCATAATGCTCTAGTTTTCTTTCCCCTTCAAATTTAATATAAATTTTATTAAAAATTATAATTTGTAATTTGATTGATTTATGAAACTTCAATTCTATTTTTTTTTCACTTTAAAAAAGGGTAAGTTTTTAATATTTAGACAAATTTTTTATCAATTTATTAAAACATATAAATTATAAATCTTGTGACATGTAGATCCAGGTTCCAATCGATTCCTTGCCAGATGGCAGGCATGTAAGTTTTATTTGATTAGATCAGATATTTCTGTTCGTAGTACAAACATTAGATTTTTAACTCAACCCCCAAAACAAAATTGTGCCTGTGACTCTGCGAAATTTATTCTATTATTTGTAAGAGTGCCAAAAATTTGTGTCATCGTACATATCACATGAGTCGAACCCTGCTCCAATCTCTCCCCACCCAAAAATGTTGGCAATGTTTCTCATTTTTCGCAAATCTCCAGAGGAATATTAATTGGAATTGAAAATGAAGATGCATATGCAGAGTGCGAGCTCTTTTTCTATTCCACATAATATCATAGGCGCTAATCTCTTTCTCATCATCTCATAATCAATCATGTTGACCAGTCGAAGAACTAGTCTGGTGGCTCTACGGTGTATGCTGGGAAGCAAGACCATCAGTGGCAATGGGGGTCTATCTATACGACTACATATAACCAATCAGGCTCTACTAAGTATTGTAAGTATCACTCATCTACGATTCATAATCAGTCTCAGAAGGTTAATAAGCATATGGCTCATTAGTAGAAGTATCATCAGGCGTGAGGCTCAGTCAAAGGCAAAGCTTAAGTTAGCTACGAATCATAACTACTAAAACTCCACCCCATAGCCATCCTGCTGCTATGTTAATAATTATGTATAAAGTGGGAGAATGATTGGTCAGAAAAGGGCCACTCAAGATGAATAACAAAGCCATAATTTTAGTTTTCACCATCCATTTTCAACTCCTTTTCTCTAATCAAGCTTTCAATATAAAACAAGAACAAAGAGTAGAAAACGTGCATTGAATACAAATACAACATTACCTGGTTGATTCATAACTACGATGTGCTTTGCGTCCCCCGTGTTCTTATAGGGTTACCTTCTCATGCGTAAGCTATACTCTATTATATAATTAAATATGTAGGGACATAACATAATATATATTAATAACATTTAAAATTTCTCAATAATATGAAGAATATATGGAGGTTTTTGGATTTTTGCAGTAGAGGGGTTGAAAGCAGACAACCATAATTTTTTCTTTTTAATCATAATAATAATAATAATAATTTAATTTTAAAGTCACAACATCAAATTGATTGATATATTAGTCTCTTGTTTTTATGACATATGATCTTCTTTGATAACTATTTGTTTTTTGATAACGAGTTGATAATGATTTGAATTCAAATTTGTAACCTCCAATAAGAAATCAAACAATTTTTGCTATTAAACATATCCAAATTACAAATCAAAAATTCCAACAAAATTTTTATAATATTAACAATCAATTAATTTGTTTTTTTATGATAAACATGAATGTTATGAATGATAAGATAAAGGAATGTTACATGCATCATTGATTTTGTTTTGATTGTTATGATAATATAAAAAACACAATATCTATATTATTGATTTTTGTTTTTATTGTTTTGATAATAAAAACATAATATCAATTTAATAAAACAATTTATATAATGCTTTTAAGTTAGTTATTAAAATTAACTTAATTGATTTAAAGTTAAATGTGAATTTATCATGCTTGTTATTGGTCACAAATTCAATTCTCTCTTGAGTTATTAGATAAAAATAATAATATTATCTAATACATCTATTTTATCATAATAAAACTCTACCTAATAAAAATAATAATATTATTTTATTATAATAAAACTCTACCTAATAAAAATAATAATATTATTTTATTATAATAAAACTCTACCTAATGAAAATAATAATATTATTTTATTATAATAAAGTGGAAATATTTAATAGTTTATTTTAAAAATTAATTTTACATTCAAATATAAACACATTGAAATCTTTAATTTTGTTAATATATCTATTTTATCATAATAAAACTTTAGCTAATGAAAATAGTAATATTATTTTATTATAATAAAGTGGAAATATTTTATAATTTATTCTAAAAATTAATTTTACATTCAAATAATAATAATCAATTTTTAAGGTTACGACAAAGCCATATCAAATTGGTGTATAAAACTCTTTTGTTTGTGGGATAAGGGAGACACATTGAAATCTTTAATTTTGTGAACTCGATTTAAAATAATTAATATCCTAACTTCAAGAGGATGATGATGATTAATTTCCAACAAGTTAGTGTTTAGATTTCATACTAAGTTTCTTTGTGGTACTTGGTATTGTTTATTAGATTATAGTTTAATGAGAAATATGGTACATTTATTTGTTATTAAGATGAATTAAGTTTTAAATTAACAATTGAAATTGCATTTTGATATGTTATAAAAAAATGATTTTAAAATATTTAAAATTTATTGAAATTTTAATCAACACATCATTTATTAATTAATATAAAATTTATTAAAGATATAAAAAATTAATTACACATCATTTATTAAAATTATTAATTAATATACAATTTATTAAAGATATAAAGAATTAATTATTTGAGGGTTATGGAGGATGATTAGAAGATTAGTTATGGTGGTGCTCTTGAATAGAATATTAGTTATGAATAGGTTGACCAACTTTGTGGCTCAACCTCTCATCAAAGCATTGTGACTATTTGGAGTGTAAAAAAGGATTAAGAGAATCAATATGTTGCCCCCTTTTCATAATGTACCGAGTCCCCTAATACAACAACTAACACAGTTGCATTATGTATAACACTACTTCTTGTACATACATAATAATATGCATATAAATGTTCGCA
>JASDQU010436335.1:85154-108065 GCA_032191745.1 Picea mariana | reverse complement strand
AATACTTGCTGCAATATTCACCTCCATTATTTGTTCTGAGACACTTCAAACTTTTTCCTGTCTCATTCTCAACCAAAGCTTTCCATTTCTTAAAAGTATCAAAAACATCAAATTTTTGTCGAATGCAATAAACCCAAGTTTTTCTAGTTGCATCATCAATAAAAGTAACATAATAACAAGAGCCGCCAAGAGATGATACCTGAGCTGGTCCCCATACATCTGTATGCAAAATCTCTAACCTTTCATTCTTCTTTTCTTTTCTGACTCTGATAAATCTGACTCTCTTTTGTTTTCCATAAACACAATTCTCATAGAAGTCCAAATCAATTTGTTGAAGATCTGGCAACAAATTTCTTTTGTGAAGTATCTACATTCCCTTCTCACTCATATGTCCCAGCCTATGATGCCACAATGATGTATCCACTCATGTAGAAGCTAAATATATAGAAGAGTCAATATTACCAGTACATAAATACAATGTACCTACCTTCTCTCCTTTTGCTATCACCAATGATCCTTTGATGACCTTCCACGTCTTATCTATAAATATGGATATACAACCTTCACTTTCCAACTACCCTGTTGAAATTAGATTTTTCCTTAAATCTAGAACATGTCTTACCTCTTTCAACAACCATTGGTTTCCATTGCGTTGCTTTATTTTTACCTTTCCCATTCTAACAATTTTTCATGGTGCATCATCACCCAAATGAACCTGTCCAAATTCACCTTGAACATAAACTATAAAATGTTTCCAATGGGGTGTGGCATGAAATGAAGCCCCTGAATCTACTACCCATGACTTAGAAATATTATCTACAGAAAGAATCAAAGCATCTTATAACACATCACCTGTTACATTTGATTCATGATTTCTCTCCTGTTGTCCATCTCTTTGTTTCTTTGGAGCTCTGCAGTCTTTCTTCAGATGTCCTTTCTTCCCACAATTCCATCACCCTATCTTTCCAAGTCAGGATTTGGATCTGCCCTTCCTAGAATTCTCATTGTTCCCTGAGCCCTTTCCTCTATCATTTTGTCTTCCCCTGTTCTACATGGTCAACACATTACCTGATGTCTCACATGTGCTTTTCCGTTGCATTTCCTCACTAAGGATAACACCAACAACATCATCAAATTTTAAAGTATTTGAACTAGAGACAGAGTTACTTATAGCCATAACCAAGCTGTTCCAACTTTCTGGCAATGAGCACAATATTAGAAGAGCCCTAACCTCATCATCAAAATCCACTGTTACAAAACTTAGTTGATTAGTAACCATATTAAATTCATTTAAATGATCTGCAACAGACCCACATTCTGACATCTTCATATTAAATAATCTCTTCATTAGAAATACCTTATTGGACATAGAGGGTTTTTCATATAGTTTAGCTAACACATCCAACAGATCCTTCGTTGTCTTTTCTTTCGAAATATTGAAAGCCACCGACACTGCCAAGATCAGCAGTATTGTTCCTAGAGCCTTTATGTCAAGAATATCCCATTCTTCGTCCTTCATGGCCATTGACTTCTTTGCTACTCCGCCCAATGGTAGGAATAGATCCTTTTGATATAAATAATCTTCCATCTGCATCTTCCATAATTGGTAGTTTTGGCCGCTAAATTTCTCGACCCTAAATTTTCCATCTTCCGACATTTCTCCCACTTGAACCAGGAACCCTCTTTTCTTGTGAGTTACCTTTCACTCTGATACCAGTTGTTAGAAAAATAGGACCGTGGAGAAATAAAATAAAACAAATGTGGAAACAAAACACAAAAGATACACAATACAATAGAGACACAAATTTATGTGGTTCACCCAGTGTGGGCTACGTCCACCAGAGAAATTGCCAAGTCATTCCTTCATTATTATCCAGCAAATGAAGGGATACAACCTACAACAACACCCGCTGTAACTTCCTCTTCTTTCTCTCACAGTCTCCTCTCTCAGAATACAATACTCACCATAATGCATAGCCACAATACATTTCCCTCATAACAGACGGTTTCCTTCTGGGGAAAAAAAACCCTAACATAATTTCTTCCATTAGATCTACGACCTTATAATGAACGGTCCAGATTTACAATGAAATTACAATATACATTTACAAGTCAATTTTTCCTTCGGGGGCTTCGCCCCTGAACTCCCTAGCCAGGGGGATAGCCCCCCCGAACCCCGCAGAGGGGGTACCCCCCCTTTGCACTCCCCTGCGTGGAAGAGTGTACATACTTCTAGGGTGTAAAGTCTTCATGGGGTATAAACACAGTTGACAAACACAAGACCTATGAATCAGGAAGATAATCAGGATCCACAACCAACACCACACACAGGGTGTTTGTTTCAAAGGACATATGCCTCTTCTTCAAGTTTAACACTGCATTATTTCCAAAGGCCCAATCAATCCCCAATAATGTAGGATATGGATCATATTCATCCATAATCTCGATGACCTCAAAGTCCACCTTTGTTTTCACTCCTTCTATGTCGACTTCTGCTTGATCCAGATGGCCTATTGGGTAGATCTTGTCTTGATTGGCCAATCAGAGTTGAATGGGAGACCCAACCAACTTAGGCTTACCCATCACCTCCCAAGATTTATTCGGTAAAATATTCACATCAGACTCCAGATCCAACATGAATCCATCCATGTTGTAGCCACCAATATCTGTTGTCATCTTGAATTCTTGGCCAATGTACTTTTTCTTGTTGAACTGGCATACATCCCTTTCTAGTAGCGGAGTGGATATGCTAGCCTCCATTCCTTGTTCTTTCATGCAAGTAGATAACATTTGAGTTAACTTACTTTCATCTTTTGGATCATTGAGTAGGCGTAGAAAGCAATGCAAGAAATAAATTACTTGGTTCTTAGATTATTCCTTGCGAACCAATTCATTTAAGACCTCTATGCATGCTATGCATTGCAAGTCCTCTTAGTTTTGTTCTTCATAGGCCTTTTCCTCAGCGCGTCACAACTCAGCTTGTCTATGAGCCTACTCTATTGATGATTGCATCATGCTTTGCACTTCTTTGTGAACATGAGTCTCCTCCAATGATCTTTGCATCTCCCACTACAATTCATCTCGTGTGTGAGCTTCTTCCAACGAACTTTGAGTCACACGGTGCACTTATTTATGGATTCAAGCCTCTTCTAGAAAAATTTGTGTTGACCTATGCACTTCTTCCTGGATCTGAGTTTCTTTAAGTGACCTTTGAGTTGCATATTGCAGTTCCTCACATGCTCTTTATTTTTCCAACTCCCTTTGTGCATCATGCAAAAAATGATTCTGTTGAGCAACATCAAACTTTGGAGGGAGTTGAGGTGCCTTCTTTATTTTTCTACTCAACTTTTGACCTAATCCTTCATCATGTTCAAATTTTTTTCTTGTCTTCACCCCTCCGTGGGTAGCTACCCATACGTCAACCTCCTCGCTCTTCTTCTTGTTCTTCTACGGCTCGGCATGCACCATGTTACAGTTAATCTTATTGTCCTCTCACTTCTTCAATAAGTTGAGACAGTCTTCAGTGACATGCTCAGGGATATAGCAATATGCACGGAGCACCCACGATTTGGTACAAAATCATGAGACATGTCCAATCTCACCGCAATTAAAACATGTGGGGGGTATACCTCCCCCTATGCCATATCCTCAGCTGCAACCATGCCCATATACACCTTGGGTACCTTCTTGGTATCTTCCTCTTTCCTCAACACCGCGCTCACCACCTTTCTGCTCTTGTACCCATAATGCATCGCGATTATTATCTTGCATTAACTAGAGGGAGAAACAACTATTGACATCATGCATGGTGGATTTATAGAATTCACATAATGGAGTGTGAATCGTCGTTTGGTACTTTTTCAAGTTTGGAAAATGCGATGGAACATGGCCACACTGCTTGCATATTTCACACTATTTTATCTTCCCAGATAGAAATAAACTTGGTGCACCTGTCACCACATAATTTGTAAGGACATGGAACTTGTCTCTGTGATGCCCCTTATAGTGACATGTGGTACACCATATGTTATCATGCATGAATTTAGTCTTCACCATATCTTGTAGCTACATCATCAGGTTGGCTAGTTGCGACTGAACCTATGCCAACCCAACCGATGTCATTGCACCTCCAAGTGTAGCTTCCAAGAGCATCATGATTTTCGATTGCCTCCGCCTGATTTGTCACCTTCTGCTAGGTGAATGGTGTTAATGTGTTGAACCTAAAAAGAATATATCTAGCTAGGAATTGACATACACAGTTGCAGAGAAAATAGAAGAAAAGAGAAGAAGGAGAGAAAGAATGGAAGAATTCTCATTAACCAAATGAATGAATGATAATTTACACATGATATACTTTGTATAACTCAACCGATGCGCACTGGAGGAGAATCCAATGCACCATAGTGGTGGTCTAGAGTGATGTAGACACACACCAACAATTACGGGAGTAAAATGCCACCTAGTCTAGTCTCTCGGGTAGTTACAGGAGTGAACTACCGCGTAGTCTAGTCTCTCAGGTAGTTACAGGAGGGAACTGCCACCTAGATGAGTTAACTACTCTATTAGTCTTCAGTTAACTGATTGAAACAGAGTGAAGTGAGAAGGAGACCAAGGAATCATGGGTAATGCACTAGTCTGGTGATGATCCCAAGGATAATGCGCATTAGCTGGTGATGATCCCAATGCTACATGGTGATAATCCTAATGTAGCATCTAGACTCCACTCAACTGATCAAACTGAAGTGAAAACTAAAGATAATATTCTCCCTTGAGGAATATTCTTCCTAAAATACAGGAGACTGATTAATAACTAATAAACATAGGAAAAAACTTAGGAAAAAGAAATCCTAGGTGTGTGTGAAGTAACTCGAACATCCCCCGTGAACATCACTATGGTGAAAATAAAGAATGGGTCCCGACAACGAGGCCATGTTAGGTACCCAAATATAAAAGATACACTGAAATAAAGTGAAGAAAGAGGGAAAACCTCATGGGAAATAACAGATCCTTCGTTGTCTTTTCTTTCGAAATATTGAAAGCCATCGACACTGCCAAGCTCAACAGTATTGTTCCTAGAGCCTTTCTGTCAAGAATCTCCCATTCTTCATCCTTCATGGCCATTGAATTCTTTGCTACTCCGCCCAATGGTAGGAATAGATCCTTCTGACATAAATAATCTTCCATCTGCATCTTCCATAACTGGTCGTTTTGGCCGTTAAATTTCTTGACCCTAAATTTTCCATCTTCCGACATTGCTCCCACTCGAACCAGGAACCCTCTTTTCTTGCAAGTTACCTTTCACTCTGATACCAGTTGTTAGAAAAACGGGATCGTGGAGAAATAAAATAAAACAAATGAGGAAACAAAACACAAAAGATACACAATACAATAGAGACACAAATTTACATGGTTCACCCAGTGTGGGCTACGTCCACTAGAGAAATTGCCAAGTCATTCCTTCATTATTATCCAACAAATGAAGGGATACAACCTACAACAACACCTGCTGTAACTTCCTCTTATTTCTCTCACAGTCTCCTCTCTCAGAATACAATACTCACCATAATGCATAGCCACAATACATTTCCCTCATAACAGAGGGTTTCCTTCTAGGGCAAAAGAATCCTAACATAATTTCTACCATTAGATCTGCGACCTTATAATGAACGGTCCAGATTTACAATGAAATTACAATATACATTTACAAGTCAATTTTTCCTTCGGGGGCTTTGCCCCCGAACCCCCTAGCCTGGGGGATAGCCCCCCCGGACCCCACAAAGGGGGTACCCCCCCTTTGCACTCCCCTGCGTGGAAGAGTGTACATACTTCTAGGGTGTAAAGTCTTCATGGGGTATAAACACAGTTGACAAACACAAGACCTATGAATCAGGAAGATAATCAGGCTCCACAACCAACACCACACACAGGGTGTTTGTTTCAAAGGACATATTCCTCTTCTTCAGGTTTAACATTGCATTATTTCCAAAGGCCCAATCAATCCTCAATAATGTAGGATATGGATCATATTCATCCATAATCTTGATGACCTCAAAGTCCACCTTTGTTTTCACTCCTTCTATGTTGACTTTTGCTTGATCCAGATGTCCTATTGGGTAGATCTTGTCTTGATTGGCCAATCAGAGTTGGATGGGAGACCCAACCAACTTAGGCTTACCCATCACCTCCCAAGATTTATTTGGTAAAATATTCACATCGGACCCCAGATCCAACATGAATCCATCCATGTTGTAGCCACCAATATCTGTTGTCATCTTGAATTCTTGGACAATGTACTTTTTCTTGTTGAACTGGCATACATCCCTTTCTAGCAGTAGAGTGGATATGCTAGCCTCCATTCCTTGTTCTTTCATGCAAGTAGATAACATCTGAGTTAACTTACTTTCATCTTCTAGATCATTGAGCAGGCGTAGAAAGCAATGCAAGAAAGAAATTACTTGGTTCTTAGATTATTCCTTGTGAACCAGTTCATTTAAGACCTCTATGCGTGCTATGCATTGCAAGTCCTCTTAGTGTTGTTCTTCACAGGCCTTTTACTCAGCGCGTCACAACTCAGCTTGTCTACGAGCCTACTCTATTGATGATTGCATCGCGATTTGTACTTCTTTGTGAACATGAGTCTCCTCCAATGATCTTTGCATCTCCCACTACAATTCATCTCGTGTGTGAGCTTCTTCCAATGAACTTTGAGTCGCACGGTGCACTTATTCACGGATTCAAGCCTCTTCTAGCAAAATTTGTGTTGACCTATGCACTTCTTCCTGGATCTGAGTTTCTTTAAGTGACCTTTGAGTTGCATATTGCAGTTCCTCGCATGCTCTTTATTTTTCCAACTCCCTCTGTGCATCATGCAAAAAATGCTTCTATCGAGCAACATCAAACTTTGGAGGGCATTGAGGTGCCTTCTTTATTTTTCTGCTCAACTTTTGACCTAATCCTTCATCATGTTCAATTTTTTCTCTTGTCTTCACCCCTCCGTGGGTAACTACCCATACGTCAACCTCCTCGCTCTTCTTATTGTTCTTCTACGGCTCGACATGCACCATGTTACAGTTGATCTTATTGTCCTCTCACTTCTTCAATAAGTTGAAACAGTCTTCGGTGACATGCTCAGGGATATAGCAATATGCACAAAGCACCCACGATTTGGTACAAAATCATGAGACATGTCCAATCTCACCACAATTAAAACATGTGGGGGGTATACCTCCCCCTATGCCATATCCTTGGCTGCAACCATTCCCATATACACCTTGGGGACCTTCTTGGTATCTTCCTCTTTCCTCAACACTGCGCTCACCACCTTTCTGCTCTTGTACCCATAATGCATCGCGATTATTATCTTGCATTAACTAGAGGGAGAAACAACTAATGACATCATGCATGATGGATTTATAGAATTCACATAATGGAGTGTGAATCATCGTTTGGTACTTCTGCAAGGTTGGAAAATGGGGTGGAACATGGCCCCACTGCTTACATATTTCACACTATTTTATCTTCCCAGATGGAAATAAACTTGGTGCACCTGTCACCACATAATTTGTAAGGACATGGAACTTGTCTTTGTGATGCCCCTTATAGTGACATGTGGTACACCATACGTTATCATGCATGACTTTAGTCTTCACCATATCTTGTATCTACATCATCAGGTTGGCTAGTTGCGACTGAACCTATGCCAACCCAATTGATGTCATTGCACCTCCAAGTGTAGCTTCCAAGAGCATCATGATTTTCGATTGCCTCCGCCTAAGTTGTCACCTTCTGCTAGGTGAACGGTGTTAATGTGTTGAACCTAAAAAGAATATATCTAGCTAGGAATTGACATACACAGTTGTAGAGAAAATAGAAGAAAAGAGAAGAAGGAGAGAAAGAATGGAAGAATTCTCATTAACCAAATGAATGAGTGATAATTTACACATGATATACTTTGTATAACTCAACCGATGCGCACTGGAGGAGAATCCAATGCACCATAGTGGTGGTCTAGAGTGATTTAGACACACACCAACAGTTACGGGAGTAAACTGCCACCTAGTCTAGTCTCTCGGGTAGTTACAGGAGTGAACTGCCACGTAGTCTAGTCTCTCAGGTAGTTACAGGAGGGATCTGCCACCTAGATGAGTTAACTACTCTATTAGTCTTTAGTTAACTGATTGAAACAAAGTGAAGTGAGAAGGAGACCAGGGAATCATGGGTAATGCACTAGTCTGGTGATGATGCCAAGGATAATGCGCATTAACTGGTGATGATCCCAATGCTACATGGTGATAATCCTAATGTAGCATCTAGACTCCACTCAACTGATCAAACTGAAGTGAAAACTAAAGATAATATTCTCCCTTGAGGAATATTCTTCCTAAAATATAGGAAACTGATTAATGACTAATAAACATAGGAAAAAACTTAGGAAAAAGAAATCCTAGGTGTGTGTGAAGTAACTCGAACATCCCCCGTGAACATCACTATGGTGAAAATAAAGAATGGGTCCCGACAACGAGGCCATGTTAGGTACCCAAATATAAAAGATACACTGAAATNGTACAATGTATGTAAAAAGAAGAATCGATAGTTGCTAGGAAACAATGTTCTTCACTCCTAGAGGACTGTCGAACTTCTACTCAGTTAAGGTCTTGGTGAAGATATCTGTAGTTTGTTCTGTTGAAGGACAAAATTGCAGGTTGATGATCCCCTTGTGTACTAATTCTCGGATGTAGTGCATGTGGATCTTGATGTACTTCACCTGCTACCTCTGAACTGGATCTCTACAGAAATTCAAAGTGCTCTGGTTGACACACCAGATGATGATTGACCGATGAAAGTGAATTCCCAACTCAGTGATAAAATGTTGTAGACACATAGCCTGAATGGTTATTTTAACTACCCCTCTGTACTCTGCCTTGGTTGAATATAGAGCAATAGAATCCTGCTTCTTGCTCGACCAACAAATAGGATAGAAACCAAGACTGAGTGAGTAACCAGATGTGGACTTGCGATCAATGATATCACCAACCCAGTCAGAATTAGTGAACCCGATGAGGTACGATGTAGATTCTTCTAAATAGTGAATCCCAAAGGTGATGGTACCCTTTAAATATCGAAGGATACACTTTGCAGCCTTCCAATGTAGCTCATGTGGCTCCTGCATGAACCTGGAGTCTGTGCCAACTACATAGGAGAGGTATGGTTTGGAGAGTGTGAGATACAACAAGCTCCCCACTAGCTATTTGTACAGTGTATTTTCAACCAGTGGAGTGTCCCCACCATCCTCAAGTTTGATTCTTTATAGGAATGGAGTCGGGGTAGACTTGCAGTATGTCATGTGAAATATCTCAAGGAGATATCGTGCATACTTGGCATGATACAGTTTGATGCCTGATGCATCCTGACTAGTCTCGAGTCCAAGGAAGAAGTGTAGCGGACCCATTTCCGTCATCAAGAACCTATCATGTAGAATCCTCTTGACTACAACAATCATTGAAGTCGAGCAACTGGTGATCAAAAAATCATCAACATACATCACTAGGAGTAGAAGTGAATCAACCGTCTTGAGCATGTAAACATTCAGGTCTGATTTACAACATACAAATTTATGTGACAACAGGTAGGAGTCCATATTGGCATACCATGCCCTCAGAGCCTGCTTGAGGCCATAAAGAGATTTCTTCAGTCAATAGACCAAAGATGAATCCCGCATAAATCTCTTAGACCACTCCATATAGATATCCTCAGAGATATTTCCATGAAGAAATGAATTCTTCACGTCCATCTGATGGAATTCACATCCCTTATCTACCGCAAAGGAAATTTCCAAACATATGGAATCCATCTTCACTACTGGATCGAAGGTCTCACCATAGTCAATTCCATGCATCTGCTGAAATCCTTTGGTAACTAGCTTGGCTTTGTATCTTCTAATTTGTCCATCTGTTGCGCTCTTGGTCCTATAGACCCATTTGCACCTGGAAAGTTTCCTTTCAAAAGGAAGGGGAACCAGATGCCAAGTCTGGTTCTCGAGGAGGGAGTTGTACTCCTCCTGCATGGAAGATTCCAAAAAGGGATTTCCAACAACCTTTCCATAAGACTGTGGATCTGAAGACTGAACCAAGAAAATATGTCTAGGTGGAAATGGCTTAGTGGCAGTGAGTGCAAGAGGAGGCTCCTCGAAATCATATCAAGTCCTCCTAGTATTAGATGGATCCCCAACAAGATTCCTTACATCCTGAAGAGTAGTGTTAGCCCACTTGGGACTCAAATCTGGATCTACATTTGCATCTGCATGCACTGACTCTGCATATGACTATACTAACTCTGTATCTGGATCATCTAAATTATATGAATCGTAACTCTCATCTGAAGAAGAGTTGACATGTGCATGCTCATCATCTCTGACAGGTGAAAGAAAAAAGGTGTCTACATGTGGCTGCTGAGGTACATGTGAGACACTTTCCTCGAATTGGATACTTCACTCAATGATGAGCCAGTCCGAGGAAAGATCAATAAGTTTGTATCCCTTCACACCATCAGGGTATCCAATAGAGATACACTATGTGCTCTGTGGATCAAGTGCCTTCCTCTTTTCAGAGGGAATCCAGGCCCATGCACGTGAAGCGAAAATACTAAAGTGGGTCACTTTTGGTTTGAGGTCGCTCCAAGCCTCGTAGGGGGTATTATCCTTGACAAATCTATGGGGAGATATATTTTGGATGTAGGTTTCACAATTAAGTGCTTCGGCCCGTAATCTCTATGGAAGTGACTTTGCATGTAGCATGCAAGATTCCATCTCTTTTAGAGATCAATTTTTCCACTCAACAACTCCATTTTGTTGTGGAGTATAGGGAAATGTGTGATGCAACTGAATCCCTGCCTCATGAATTTTTTTTTGGATCTCATGGTTCACATACTCTCCCCCGTTATCAGTTCATAGGATTTTGACTTTCTTTCCCAACTATGTCTCAACCAAGGATTTAAAATCTTTGAGGTGTTGAAAGACCTCTGATTTTTGCCTAAGAAATCCATGTGAGGCGTGATAAATCATCAAAAAAATGAGCATGTACCTTGATTTTATGATTGATGGATGTGGAAAAAGGTCCATGCTGTCACTATGGATCAGATCTAAAGGAGAGAAATATCTCTGAGTCCTTCCTATGTCGAATTTCTCTTGAGGGTGAATTTTCCAAGAACACATCCCTCACAGATTCCTTTGGAGAAATGGACATTTGGTAGACCATCAACCAATCATTTCTTTCTAAGTTGTTGTATATATAAAAAATTTAAATGCCCGAACCTTTCGTGCCATATCCTACTGCTTTCGTCAACATGGGTAAGCAATAAAGCATAATCTAGTTCAATAAATTCAGAAAATGTGTAAAGCCGACATTGATGATTTACCTCACTAGTAACAACCTTGGAATTGGTTTTCATGTCATAGATATCCATTGCATCAGGTGTGAATATGAATTTCTTTTCGGTGCCAAAAGTTTTCATATGATACACAGAAACAAGATTGATGAAAATTTTGGGAACATGCAACACATTCTCAAAGCTTTTGTTTGTGAGTTCAATCCTTCCTTTGTCGGTGACCTCGACTAGAGAGTTGTCCCCCATCAGAATAGGAGGACCTTTGCATAAATCCAATGAATAATAGACCTATTTTTTGGCATCCATGTGGTGTGATGATCTTGAATCTACAATCCAAGCATCGAGAGAGGAGTTGATGGAAATCAAGGCATGGCTAGAATTGCCTTTCTTGGGATTCTGATCTTCTGGTTTCTTCTTCTTGGCACCCTTGGGGATACGATATCCAAGGTTGTTTTTATAAAGTATTTGGGTCATTAGATCTATCTTTTTCTGCATACATGTGGGTTTTGGATGGAATCCTTTATAGAAGTATGTGCATTTCTCCCCTTTTCTTCCCTTTCCACCTTTGGATCTAGAGGCATCATTGAAGGGTTTTGAGTACCCTTCCTTCTTCAAATTTGCATGATATTTCATTTTATCTTTATACTTGGATTTATGATATTAATGACCTCTTCCATATTGCACAGTAAGTGCATGTGCCTTTGATTTTTCCCATGTTGATGAGCCTGGTCTGCTCTTGTGTCAGAGATTCGATAAATTTCTCAAGAGAAGGAATCTTCCAAGTGGCTCCAGAGATGAATTTGACTGAATGGAATGTGGATACAAAAAATGAGAATTCATGACCAAGTTTGGAGAGAATGGTGAGAACCATTTGTTTCTCCTCCTTAGATTTATCAACCCCGCAAGCCTTGAGTTGCAACATTAAATCCTTATATTTGGTAAAGAAATCTTGGAGATTGTCGAAGATTTTTGGATCCAATGTGAGCAATTCCACCTCAAGCATGTGACCCCTCATCTCATCCTATTTTCCAAAAATGGTGGTCCATGCTTCATTGGGGGTTTTACAAGAAGATATGTGAAAGAGGAGATCAAGAGAAATTAAAATGCAAATTGTTTCGAATGCTTCATGCATTTGATTTAGATACTTGTATTTTTCTATGGTTGATGTTGGTTCTATCTTTGTGTTCATGGTTAACCTATACAATCCTCTTCTTTGAAGATGCATGATCATATTCTCCTTCCATGCAAAGAAGTTGTAAGGTGTAAGAATGAATTATTTTGGGAATTCCATTTTGCTGCTGTCTTCAATATTCGGTACTTGCAAAAAATAATTTGGTGTGTGTTTTACCTAGCAGTTCGTTGGCTCTAATACCATGTAAATGTGTTGAACCTGCACATAATATATATAGTTGGGAATTGACATACACAATTGTAGAGAAAATAGAATAAAAGAGAAGCAGGAGAGAAAGAATGGAAGAATTCTCATTAACCAAATGAATGAATGATAATTTACACATGATATACTCTGCAAAACTCAACCAATGCACATTAGAGGAGAAGCCAATGTGCCATAGTGGTGGTCTAGAGTGATATGGAAACACACCATAAGTTACAGAAGTAAACTGCCACCTGGTCTAGTCTGTCGGGAAGTTACGGGAGTGAATTGCCACCTAGCTGAGTTAACTAGTCTATCAGTATTCAGTTAACTAACTGAAACATGGTGAAGTGAGGAGGAGATCATGGAATCATGGGTAATGCACTAGTATGGTGATGTTTCCAAGGACAATGCACATTAGCTGCTGATGATCCCACTGCTGCATGGTGATGATCCCAATGTAGCATCTAGACTCCACTCAATTGATGAAACTGAAGAGAATATTATACCTAGAGGAATATTCTTCCTAAAATATAGGAGACTGAATAATGACTAATAAACATAGGAAAAGTCTTAGGAAAAATAAATCATAGGTGTGTGTGAAGTAAATCCAACAAGTGGGACTCAAATATGGGGGAGTAACCCCACAATAAACCATTCTCGATGTTGTATGTCATTAATTTGGAACGTCAACCTATCCAACAAGATTTTAAACTGCTGGTCATAGTCCCAGATGGTTTCTCCTTCCTTCTTCTTGATTTATTTTATCTTCATAATGCATTGGCATTCAGACTTGGGCTTCTGGAACTCCTGAAGTAGATCATGCTTAATATCGACCAATGACCCTTCTAGTCCCACCAGTGCAATAGCCTTATACTTCATATACCACATCAAGGCTCTATCCCTAAACATGGTTTCCAACTACATGATTTTAGTTGCTTCATCTATAATTATCTTTACAGATCATATTGCTTCATAGGTAAACTAGTGTTACTTTGCATCATCCTTACCCATTCCATGGAACACGAGTAGTCTCAGTGTACTATCTTGATTTTCCATCTTAAACTTGAGCTAGTTACGCTTCTCTGATTGCTAGGGGTTGGACTCCTTCACACCACTATTGCTGGGGGTAAAGTATTGTTGACTTCACCTTCTTCTTCACTTGTCTCTTCTTATTCTCTTTCTTCTACTCCAATATCTTCATTGTCTGTTGTGTTTTCTTCTTGATTAAAAATGTGCAAGGGGTGTGGTACAAAGGGGGCATAAGTTCATCTTATTCTGAAACTTATCACGAGACCCAAAGAGGTATTTACTTGTAGCCGAACAAGACCATCTACTATTATCAATTCGTTTCCCCCATCACTAGGGGAGCCTCCATATTCCTTTTCTTCTGGCACACAAATACTTTTTTCTCTAATTTCCTATCCTAACTCTGCACCAAAAATGTGCACTCTATCTTCTGGGATGACCTGTGCACTACAAATATGCACTTTGTCTCCTGGTCCAATCTATGCACTGCCACTCTATGCAAAATCTCCTTCTCTAAACAACATGCTACTACTATGCGTGCCATCTTCTCTCCTTATTAGTGCACCACTACACTGTGCTTCATCTTCTTCCAAGGTTGTGGCACTCTGAAACAACCAAGGGGTGCGGACTTCTTCACCTAGGTTCGTACTAGCATCACTAATGGTATCCTTGCTGGACAACATCTCCTCTATGCCACATCCTCTTTATGGGCCTATCCTCATCTATGCTCCACTCTAGAAAAACATATTCTTCTACACTACCACATGGTGTGGTTTATTTTCTCTTTGTCTTGGACCCTAACCCTCATCATGTTCCCTTCGCTAATTATTTTCCACCTTGCTAATATACTCTTCGTCTTATCTCAAATCTTATTGTGTACCTCTTGAATCTTTTTCTCCTCTGCTCTTCTAGGTCTGCTGGGTTCATGTTTTGATTATTTTATTTCGATGATCAAATCTTTTTTGCATGCGATATTACATATGCTATGCTTCATAATATCCATTTTGAAGGATTCTCAAAGGTTTATATATCAATTCACTATGAATTCGCACCAAGTATGTATAATTTGTGTTTTTGCAATGGTTTTGTGATCAATTTAGCTCAGTTCGATGCTTATGAAGATATAATGTATGGCTTGCTTGCAACAGGGAAAAATCATGGTCCAATCCTCCATCCGGTACCTCGTCTGACACTCCATTCCACACTTAATCTTGTACGTGATCCGACACTCCATCCTGCACTTAGAGCACATTGGAGCTGGTAGTTGGTACATTGGCGACCTTTGGTGGACAAATAAGGGATCTGGGTTTTGTTCCCCCTCATGGCCTCCAACTACAGAGCTCGACACACCTTGGATTGGGCAGTTACAGTGATCGCTAAGTGGCTCACGAAATTGCTAGAAGATGATGTTGTTAGAAATCATTTAATGAGTTTACTGTTTTTAGAGGAGGTCAACCCTTCCAGTGGTCGACCTCTCAAGTTGTAATCATCTATAAATACCACTACCTGTGGCACAACTAAAGAGAATAATTTCATTTTTTAATACAGACATTATCTTCGATTTTGTTCCATACTCTATTTTTATGCTTAATGACAATATTGCGTTGATTTAGCACCTGTGTTTCCTGTTGGAGTGTAGCCACAACTTGCTGGGGGGCCCACCAGTGGTCTGGGTGACTATGTATATTAGTATATATTGTGTGTTCATCTTGTTTCTTATTCATAATTCGTAATTGTCTCTTTATTGCATGTATTTCTCAATTTTAATTGTTGTGTGTATGTGTTAATCATAAACTATTAATCTAATTTGTTTTCCTTAATTGCAGATTGCTTGATTGAACTGTGTATATCATAGAAGGACGTCCATGGTTATGTGTTGTTTGCAGGTTGTGGGAGCTGGTTAATTGTAGTGTTGTGTCTTTTTCCTTCTTAGTTATAAGTTACCCTACACGATACTAACTTATATAGGTTCATTAAAGTCTTGATAGATTACTTACTTCAATTTTAATAATTTTGACAAAGTATTAGTTTAAGATTGGTTTATTTGTAGCTTTGACAGATTAGTTGCTTTAAGTTTTGATAGTCTTAACTTAGATAGGTTTAATTTCAATTCCAACTATTCTCTGTAGGTCTATTTTGTTTATTGATTTCGCCTCAACATGATAGGATAGAAATAGATTTTGGATTATGATTTCTAAAAGAATTTTGGTTAATTTTGAAGTATGATTTTTAATGATAGAATAGTTCATTTTAGACTATGAAATATCAATTATAGTTGTAATTTATAGTTGGTACTGATCAAGAGTTAGAAGTTTTCACATAGTGAATTTGAATTAGGATTTTTAATTATGAGTTTATGAATTTATAGCTTTGCTTGAGATAGTGATTTTAAATAGAATGCTTTTAACAGTTGATGATTGATGTATAAAGTTTAGAAATCACATGGATTGTAGAAATACATAGTGTTGCTTCTATGATGGAAAAAATTTCTTTAGATTTCCTTATCCATACTTTCCATTTCTCTGTAGAAGTCAACATTGAATTAATTCCTATTGAATTTTCACTAATAGTCAAATGCCATCGTGATTTTATTCGACACTGAAGACACAATCATCACCTTTGAATACTTTTCTTCTTTTTACTCCAAGATAGAAATAATTTTGATCTAGAATTTGAATACAGTCATAACGCTTTTACTTTTGATTAACTAGATTAAGATTTATTCTTCTCAAAATAGAAATAGTTATGAGTTCTTTTTAAGGATAGAGTTCACTTCTCAAAATAATTTTGATAGATTAGTTGTTTACTTGCTTACTTTCTCATAGATAGATAGATCAAATAACTCAGAAATAGCTTACTTGTTGTTGCTTACTTAAAAAGATATTGAATAGATTGCTTGTTATTTGATTATTTAGAAATAGTCTATAAATTCATTGTTTGAAGTTGCTTAGGGTAAATAGTTCATAATTCTAGAATTACTTAAATCTCATTAATTGAAGGTTGCTTTACATAGAATTTTCTAATTAATTAAATTTGAAAAATCATCTCTTTAGAAATTAGATTGATAGAGTGTTGATCCCTAGGGTAGACCATCTCCTTAGTTAGACAATACTTCCATTAGATTTTCTTCCTTGGCTAATACAGTGCCACAAATATACGTTTACTTACCCCAGGTTGACAATTTAATTGAGGGAATTAGGGCATATAGAATACCCATCAAGGTCCATTCCATACCTCACCTCATTTCGACAATTTCTGGATCCTCCTCAATGGATCCATATTCTCTCTTTTCTGACTTTCCCCTATCTTTTCAAAACCCCCTCCCCCCTCGCACTTTGGGAGTTTACTCATCTATTCAATCAATATCCATGCACATTATCCCTTTCTCCACAAACAAATTTTTTATCTGCAACATAATTTCTTACAACATCTTCCTTCTTGGTCCTCCAGCAAGCTTTATTTTATCCTTACTAAAAGAATCAGTGTATTCCACGGTGAATTAAACAATGTATCCTTCTTTTACTCTGGCAAACCAAAATTCAGTGGACTAAGTCCACTTGTTATACAATACTTTATGTTCTTCAATATTGGTTTGATCCCAAACCATTGGATCCAATGTCCACATTAGAGAATTGTTAGCAACTTTCCTTTTTATCCATTCATGCAATAGATAAGGAAATTCAACAAAGAAGAGCTCATGCATATCCAAGTAAAGTTACATGTCTTTCCATTTCTTTTCATTCACCCTCAATCCTTGAGTGTCTCGCATGGAAAACTCATCTTCTTTTTCCTCAACCAAATCTTGAATTTCCTCCTTTGATGGATGCCACCTCATTTCCTACCTTCATCGTTCTCGACAAGAATTTCAAGTCCTAGAAACAAAACCATTTGTGGGGAATTTTGATCCATGCTTTCATGTGTTATTCTTAATGCTATGGATTTTAGACCCAAGGTTCATCCAGAGTTATCTAACAAAAATCCTAGAGCACCAACATATCAATCCTCAACTAAGGATGAGGAAGGTCTCACCCGAGATGCATAGAGGATCACAGATACCATAAGATATTGTGACAGGGATGAAGGATAAACACATGAAAATTCATCATGATTGGCATCCATGCAACTCATATCTGAAAAAATAGTAGGCCTAAGAATTAAAACAATACACACACATATTCAAATCATACATGATAAACACATAATGAATTAGAACTGTCGCATCTTTATTACTGGAGATATTCCATCACATCATAGATATACATTGCACATGATAGATACATATGAAAACCATAGAAATTCATGTCTTCTCTATATAAATCCACAGAATCACAACATGCTATGAAATTCACCTTAGCTCAAAACTCAGACATACAAAGACACATAAATATATTCAAGGCATTACGACATTACAATAGACTTAGAGCAAGCTCGATACTGAACACTCAATGAATCTCTTTTCTCATTATCTAACGAGTCTAACCAATTAAGAAGATAGCCTTATTTATGATATTGGTGCTTCCTTTTATAGCTTTCTTTGTTGGGGAGCACTGTCTCTTTCTTCTTTTCTCCACTCGTTTCTCTAAAAAATGCCTCGCACGCTTTTGGTATATGCCATTGTTCCATGTAGACTTTCCATAGACTTTTCGAACATTTTCAAATGGAATGAAAACAATAGGTTTGTCTACTCTTCCACGCATATCAACAAAAACATTCATACATCCTTGAACATATTTGAATTTACAACTCAGATTCATTGCCTCATTTAGCCTTTATCCTCTAGAGAGTTCTACCGGCCAGTCATTATTTTCATTCAGTTTCAAAATTTTGACTCCATAGACCTAAGTGTCCCTCCCCTTCCTTGCCAACAAATTTATAAATACCCCCAAAACAAACTAAATCTAGCCCCTGATTTCCAAAGAAATACCAAGTGACACAAGAGAGCCCTCTCCGAGTTGAGCAGGCTAGTGCCCAGCTCTAAAGTTGGTTGAAACAATTACCTCTGTCATTTTTCTATCATCCAGACAAAATTTACAGAGTGCTAATAGTCTTTTGTTGTGATTATTTGCTTGTTGTTATGTATATGACTATTTTTTTCATTGAGCCATTATGTCAAACAATTTGCATAACATGGTTGCAGCTTTCATTTCCATCCATGCTTTTGAGTTTAAATTGTATACAACAACATGAATTCAAGGGGAACATAGACTAGAATAAACATAAGATTAAATGACAAGTAATACATAGAAAAAGCACAAATACCCCCACACAATCCTTGCTTATTTATTTATTATAAATGGTTGTTCAATAATAGTAATTTCCAGATCTGATATAAGTAATATAACAACCACTTTATTGGCCTATAATGGCTCCAAAAGGCAAGGAAATAGTGTTAATGATCCTCCTTTTTGGTCCCCTAATGATGGTTTCCCAATAGAGATGTTATATCATGCAAAATCCACAATTCCCATACCAAGAAATGTGCCCTCCTTGTTGCTTACGCCCTGTTGAAATATGAATGATAAATATGATGTAAAATCTTCATGAAATGGATTCAATATTGTAGATCTAATGATGGATAACTTATATGAGAAGTTACCCTAGCTATAGATGTCAAATCTGATCACAAATCACTGGATCTCAAACCCCCAGTCTTCCCTCCCAAAGGTTCCAAGAAAAGTCACTCCAGGTGAGCCAAACACAAACCAACTCAAGTCTCTTCAAGATCTCACTCCCAAAAGCCAAATCGAACTCCTTCCTATTGGACAGTGCACCCTCTCTGCAAAATCCTCCAACAATTGCGCCCTCCTTTACCAACAATGCAATAAATGGATCTTAAACACCACCTTGACCAAGATTGGATCAAGAACAGAGGATTTTTTCACCTCCTTGTTGATCTCTAGGGTTTGTTCACTCAAAACTCTCAAAATGTTCGCAAGATCTCAAAGATACAAATGAAAATGATCATCAACATAATGAGAGAACATAAGCCCCTATATCTCTTTTATACCTCCCATTCACCTTTTTCCATTCAAGTGATTTTTAATTCATCTTTAATATTTCTTCATAAAATCACTTTATTAATTTAACAACCCTTTTTACTCCAATAAGTGATTAATTTTCCCGTATAACTTATCCGACCATTGCAAGTCACTTTTTATCATCCTATCTTGTAGATATTTTTGTCCCGGTTTCGACGACCTATTACACTAAGGTGTTCCTCCAAGAAACAAGCTCCAAATAACACAGTTAGTGTAATTAATTAAAATATGCTCAATAATAACCCAAAATTACGGAAATCATCGGAATGCCATGGAACCAAAAGAAAACTATGCGGAAATGATCCTGATGATGAAATATGGTGAATGTGATAGCCCGGGCCCCATATAAATCCTCCAAATTACCTGAGCTCACTGTTATCCTCCTTTTACTCTGGTCAGGATGACACAAAATCATAAAGTTTCCTCTGACTACAAGGTAGGGAATCCAAAAATGGGAACATTACAGTCCTCCCTTCCCAAATTTTGCTTGTCCTCAAGTAATTCCATCACAACCCAATGATCAACAAGATGAAACCAACTGAAATTGAGAGTGATCCCCAGATCCAAAACCAATCTGATAGGCGTGGAGCACTTATCACCCACAATATTATCCTGCAATGTACTCATACAAGAGACCTCATGAAGACCACTGATCAATAGAGAAAATATATATTGTAAATACTCAGTACAACCCTCATAAAATGTCCCACCTGAGACACCAATCCATTGCTCCATGTGTATAAGATCCTGAAAGTAATGGATGACTCTCCCAACTACCCAATTATCAACCCATGAAATCCCAAGAGTAAAATCATAAAAATCAAAACCGACTCTATCATCTCTAACAATAGATAAACTATCAAACAATGTAATACTAGGGTCCCAAACTAATCCTAGAAGGGAACCACCATGTTGTCGTTGCACCACTCTGATCATCACTGTCGAACCAACATGCCCAATTTGTATCCTCCTTTCCAAGATCCCAAAGAGGAAATCCTAGAATGGCCTGAAACCACTATCCTGAATCATCCCCCACAAAGGTGTCTCATTGAAGTCTAAATATGAAAATCCACTGCCAACCTCGATCCCTGATATCAGGAAGGAAAGTCTATCCTTCCATATAAAGTAAGTCTCAACCTCCCCACTATCGACATCCCAGACATAGAGTAGACCAATCACTATCACAAATCTATCAATAATCATCACCATCTGAAGAAATCAATCACTCAAATGAATGCCTAGATCCCACCAAAGAATTGGAATTCCATCACTCCTAAGGCCTACTGACTGTTGTTGTGCTACACCAATAATTATCAAAATCCAGTCGAGCCTCATATCTAATATCTGTATGCAATCAACCGATGTAAGCCATATACCATGCATGAAAAACTGTCACACTCTTGCCAAACCACACATAGTAATCTATTATCCCTACTCCTGATAATGTACTTTAACCATGCTTGGAGTCTAGACACCATCCTGTAAAGAAGATATGCCCTATGTGGTATCTCATGCTCATACGAGTCCCTAGAAAGTCCTACTGAAGGTGCATCATGCATCGCCCTCATGATCATCTCCCTAAGTGTGGCCTTAGGGGATAAATATGTATCACTTATATAGTACACCATATCATCCCTCAAGCTATCCCTATCATCTTTTGCACTGACCAAATTCCCTAAATAAAAAATCCCTATCGTGTCTATAATGCCCCTTATCTCACTCAACTGTCTCAAGGGATCCTCCCATGTCCTGCTATATATACTGAGAGAATCAAAGAATAGAAACATAATCTCTGCAACTGTAAGAAAATATGGTAAGTGGTAGGTGTGTTGGTCAATCCTAAGGATATTACTAAAAACTCATAAGGACACCTAAGAATAGTCCCGTGTCTATCCTGCTCACTGATCTTGCCCAGGTGATATTCCAATTGGAGATCAATCTCCAAGAAGTGTACCACTCCATGGAATTCATCCCCATGCACTAATGGACTATCTGAATACTCTCTCAGAATCCATGCTACTCCCATACTATGGCATGCCTCCAAAATAATCTCCCCACATAGATGGTCAACCATACTCCCTCCATCATCACAAATACTACTATTGTTGAGAGTACAACCTGCATAGTCCCTGTTGTTGAGAGTTGATCGTCCTCCTTTGGACCATCCATGCTCCATCAAGTGAGAGTATGACTCTCCCTTGAACTCCATTGTCTCCCATTGTGTATCACTGTACCTCTCTGCATAAAACAACATGCCATTGCACACGATTGCATATTGTTGTATACCACTGCATATCATTCTATATCGTGTATGTGTCACTGTATCAAAATCTATACTAGTGTCAGCTGAACCTGGATCCCAAATGGATATGTCCTCTGAACAACAAGATTTTTTGGGGTGGATTTGTGTCCGGTCCACATTTTTCATCTATCAAGGTGAATTCTATGAAAGAAAAAGTGGCATAGCCATGTGTTCTCCACTTTCTCCCATTTTCGCCAATATTTTCATGGAAAACTTCAAGAAAAAAACCTTAGATTCCTTGATGGAAGAGATTCATTGACGAAACCAATGTACTTTGGCCCCACGGTAAAGACGAACTTGAGAAATTCTTCCAATATCTCAATGATATTTCTAAAGACATCAAATTCACAATGGAACTCAAGGAAAATGGTACAATTCCATTCCTAGACGTACTAATCAAAAGGAAAGAAGACGGTAGTCTTGGACATAAGGTCTATAGGAAAAATACCCACACGAAAAACTACCTTCACGCTAGCTCTCATCACCACCCAGCCTAGAAGTTAGGCATCCTCAACACTCTAGCCATGAGGGACTTAAGAATTTCTGATGATGAAAACCTAATTCAAGAAAAATATCACCTCTCTAGGGTTTTCAAGAGCATAGGCTACTGTAGTGTCCCCAAGGCCGAGCCCTGTCGTAAATCATGTTCTGAAAAGAATTGTAATTATGTTTTATAGGCTGGTGAGCCAAGTTTTTATAAGCTGGTGGCTTATGTGTTTGTTAGGCTAGGGAGCCTAAGTGTTGAAGGCCAGGAGCCTACTGTTGTATATGTAATCATGCAGAAC